>CM053783.1:606107610-606262610 GCA_028749045.1 Cupressus sempervirens | reverse complement strand
ACCTTTTAAGCTAGGGAGAGAAACTCATTGGTTGCATCAGTGTAGCGTGCGTGTGGCCTAGAACATCTAAGGGCATCATAGACCTATTATTACCTCAAACTTCCATAGCCTAGGAGGCCATAGTCCCTCTAAGAAGTTGGCCACGAAGGGGAACCTCCGCGTAGCTAGTTAGCAGGCTGAGGTCTCGTTTGTTAACAGAATTAACTAGACAAATCGCTCCACCAACTAAGAACGGCCATGCACCACCACCCATAGAATCAAGAAAGAGCTCTCAATATGTCAATCCTTACTATGTCTGGACTTGGTAAGTTTCACCATGTTGAGTCAAATTAAGCCATAGGCTCCACTCCTGGTGGTGCCCTTCCATCAATTCCTTTAAGTTTTAGCCTTGGGACCATACTCCCCCCAAAACCTAAACACTCTAATTTCTTAGAAGGTGCTGGCAGAGTCCTTAGAGCAACATTCGCCGATGCCTGGTCAGCATTGTTTATGGTTGAGACTAGGACGGTATCTGATCGTCTTCGAGCCCCCAACTTTCATTCTTGATTAATGAAAACATCCTTGGAAAATGCTTTCATAGTGGTTCGTCTTCCATAAATCCAAGAATTTCACCTCTAACAATGAAATACAAATGCCCTCAACAGTCCCTATTGATCATTACTCTGGTCCCAAAGGCCAACGGAATAGGACCAGACTCCTATCACGTTATTCCATGCTAATGTATTTAGAGCGTAGGCTTGCTTTGAGCACTCTAATTTTTTCAAAGTAACAGTGTCGGAACTGCGACCCAGCCAATTAAGGCTAGGAACATGCCACCAGCAAAAGGGACGTAAGGGCCAGTACACACCTAGAAGGTAGACCGACCATGATGACCCAAGGTCCAACTACGAGCCTTTTAACTACAACAACTTAAATATATGCTATTGGAGATGGAATTACCATAGCTATTGGCACTAAACTTGCCCTCCAATGGATCCTCATTAAGGGATTTAGATTGTACTCATTCCAATTACCAGACTTGATGAACCTAGTATTGTTATTTATTGTCACTACCTCCCCGTGTCAGGATTGTGTAATTTGCGCACTTGCTGCCTTCCTTGGATGTGGTAGCAATTTCTCAGGCTCCGTCTCCAGAATCAAACCCTAATTCTTCATCACTTGTCACCACCATGGTAGGCCTCTATCCTACCATTGAATTTTGATAGGGCAAAACATTGAATGAAGCGTCAGCAACACAAAGGCCGTGCGATCCGTCGAGTTATCATGAATCACTGAAATAGCGGGCGAGCCCTCACCAGCCTTTTATCTAATAAATGCATCCCTTTTGAGAGTCAAGATTTGGTGCATGTATTAGCTCTAGAATTAATACGATTATTCGAGTAGCAAAGTACCATCAAAGAAACTATAACTGATTTAATGAACCATCTGCAGTTTCACACTCTGAAATAGTTCATACTTAGACATGCATGGCTTAATCTTTGAGACAAGCATATGACTACTGGCAGGATCAACCAGGTAGCTTCTAACAATGAGGGGACCCCCAAGACCTGCTACAGCCAAGGGATGCCCATTACAATAGGAAACCAAAATTTTCATTCGCTCTATCATGCATCCAAACATAATCCACCACACAAGCAACAAGAATGATGTTCACAGCACATGTAGGACTCACAACGCTCAAATATTTTACACAAGAGGAAAGTGTCCCATCGTCGACCAAAGAGGGCCGAATAGGGAGCCTCGGTTCACAGGAACCTAGGAAGAACATCCCGTATGAAACCCTTTACCCTTGAACTCACTGTCACCACTACTCAGAAAGAAGCCTCGAGTCTATACGAGATGCACCGCACATGTAGCCACCTTAATTGTAAGGCCACTCAGAGACATCCATTTCCCAGGCATATGCCTCCTACATGCTTGTTGAGGTGCACCCATACATAAAAAATCCTTCTCAATCACAACAAACATTTTACCATGACAAAGAGCCGGTTGCCAAATTGCCAACAGAGACCATCGTGCTGAAGGGGGAAGGTTCATGCGAGTCAAAAACATGGCTGGTTATGCGATTGGCGGGGGCATCACTATGCACGTGACCACCTCAATTATAAGGCTACTCAAGGGAATCGTGTATAACACCCCCTCCACACATTTATAGGTGATGAGAGCCCGCCCGCATACACGGACATGTCTAACCTCTGGAAAATATCTCCTTTCCTAGCATAGCCTCGCTAACCATTCCCCATGACACGTGATCTACCAGCACAGGTACAAAAAAGTTCCTATGGGTAAACACTCACACTAGCATTGTTGGACAAGCTTCAATCTCATGCACATGCACATACCAAAGAACTACACCATGAGGGAACCACCTGCGAGCACCCACATCTCGGCAAAAAGCATTCGTGTGATTTCTTCCCCTAGACAGACACATTGGGCCTACACTTGTTGGAGCATTGCAAAGATGAGCGCTCTGGTTTGCAGGAGCCTATGAAGAACATCTCGTACGAAACTTGTTCCCCCAAAATTCTTGAATCACAAACGCTCGCAGCAGAGTCATAATGCAAAGATGTACACCGTGCACGCAACCAAGTAAGGACACTCAGAGACATCCATTTCCCAAGCATATGCCCCCTACATGCTTTTTGGTGCACCCTGTATAAATGGCCATACTTCGACAAGCCCTCCTAGAATTTCACATCTGAAGAGAGATGAAACACCTTGGGATTTTTGTCCATACAATGCAAACACCGAATGCTCTCTTTAGGGGGAAGTTGAAGAAGAGTATCTCCCACAGAACCCATGACCCGCAACCATTCAGAGCACACAGGTAAGGACAGGGCATGGAGAGTTTCCACATCCAAACAAAAATTATTGGTAATACTCTATGCTTCTACCAGCTCGGACCACAAAAGCTGTCACGACAATGGCATGCACTTCTGTAGGATGAGATAGTGAAGACACGAGCATGCACCGAGAATGCACTAGCAAATAAATTATGCGGCAACCAAACCTTTCGCCGGCCCCCCTCTCAATCCTAAGGCTCTACCAATTGGCAAAAACTTAGGGTGGAGAGTGGACGTGTCTTTCTTGAACACCAACACTGATTCTATAGGGGAGGGTCGCCAGAAGCTTTTGTTATCAAAGCCTCCCATTGTAGTCGTGATAGGCACACAAAAATTTGCTGGAACGCCAAGTACCCACCTCATGGCTAGACAAGGGCTCACCATTAGATCAACTTTGAAATGGCTGAACAGACGTGGTGTAGACTGCCAACTGCTGCCAAGTCTCTTTCAAAATTGCGTCGGTCGAGTGATCGAAGAAGGTGATCTAAGAGAGGGTCCAAGAGTAGCCATTCGTTGGGGGATTTGCACCGATGGAAAAAATTTATGCAATACCCAAGCAACACCGTACAGAGGTGCTAGACGAGGGCTACCATTTTAGATCAAGTTTTAAAATCACCAAGTAGATGCGAGGAGGGCTGGCAACCGCTGCCAAACCTTTTTCCAAAATTGTGCTAGCTAAGTGACAAGAAAACATGATCTAAAGGAGAGTCCAGGAATAGCACCCTCAAGGGTGGGCTTCATGCCGCCCTAATTGATCCAACGTTGACATCCACTATTTAAAAATATGACATATCCATCCGCCTTGACAGCAGCATTGAATCAATGAGAGGGGCATGGGAGAGGCTTGCGGCAACCACCTCTCCCATTGTAGCCACGATAGGCACACAAAAAATTTCTAGAGCGCCCAACACCCACCTCATGGCTAGACAAGGACTCACCGTTAGATCAACTTTGAAATCGCTGAACAGACGCACTGTAGAAAGGCAACTGCTGCCAAGTCTCTTCCATAATTGCATCAGTCGAGTGGTCTCTTCCATAATTTCCAAGTCTGTAGAAGGGTAGGCATTCATTGGGGGATTCGTGTAGATAGCAAAAATTTATGCAATACCCGAGCAACACCGAACGGAGGTGCTAGACGAGGGCTCCCATTTTAGACTGAGTTTTAAAATAAAAAAGTAGACGAGGTGAGGGCTGGCAACCGCTGCCAAACCTTTTTTCAAAATTGTGCCAGCTGAGTGACAAGAAAACATGATCTAAAGGAGAGTTGAGGAATAGAACCTCGAGGGTGGGCTTCATGCCCCTCTAATTGATTCAACGTCGGCATCCACTATTTCAAAATCTAACATTTCCATCCGCCTTGACATCGCTGTTGAATCAATGAGAGGGGCACGAGAGAGGATCACGACAACCACCTCTCCCATTGTAGCCAAGTCTCTTTCGTAATTATGTTGGTCGAGTGATCAAATAAGGTGATCTAAAAGAGAGTCCAAGGGTAGGCATTCGTTGGGGTATTCAGGCTGATAGCAAAAAATTATGCAATACCTGAGCAACACCAGACAGAGGTGCTAGACGAGGGCTCCTAATTTAGATCAAGTTTTAAAATCACCAAGTAGATGCGGTGAGGGCTGGCAATAGCAGCCAAACCTTTTTCTGAAATTGCACCAGTTGAGTGTCAAGAAAACATGATCTAAAGGAGAGTCGAGGAATAGCACCTCGAGGGTGGGCTTCATGCCCATCTAATTGATTCAATGTCGGCGTCCATCGTTTCAAAATCTGACATATCCATCCGCCTTGACATCGACATTGAATCAATCAGAGGCACACAGGAGAGGCTTGCGGCAACCACCTCTCCCATTTTAGCAGTGATAGGCACACAAAAAATTGCTAGAGCACCGACCACCCACCTCATGGCTAGACAAGGGCTCACCATTAGATCAACTGTGAAATCGCTGAACAGACGCGCTGTAGAATGGCAACCGCTACCAAGTCTCTTCCGTAATTGCGTCGGTCGAGTGATCCAAGAAGGTGATCTAAGAGAGAGTCCAAGGGTAGGCATTCGTTGGGTGATTCATGCCGATGGCAAAAATTTATGCAATACTTGAGCAACATTGGACGAACGTGCTAGATGAGGGCTCCCATTTTAGATCATAAAATCATCGATTAGATGCGGTGAGGGCTGGCAACCACTACCAAACCTTTTTCTGAAATTGCGCTAGCTGAGTGACAAGAAAACATGATCTAAAATAGAGTCTAGGAATAGCACCTCAAGGGTGGGCTTTATGCCCCTCTAATTGATTCAACATTGGTGTCCACTGTTTCAAAATTTGACATATCCATCCGCCCTGATGCTGGTGTTGAATCAATGAGGGGGGCACGAGAGAGGCTCGCAACAACCACCTCTCCCATTGTAGCCACGATAGGAACACAAAAAATTTCTAGAGCACCAAGCACCCACCTCATGGCTATAAACAAGGGCTCACCATTAGATCAACTTCAAAATCGCAGAATAGACGTGGTGTAGAATGGCAACCACTACCAAGTCTCTTCCATAATTGCATCGGTCGAGTGATCGAAGAAGGTGATCTAAGAGAGGGTCCAAGGGTATGCATTCATTGGGGGATTCCCCCAGATGGAAAAAATTTGTGCAATACCCAAGCAACACTGGATGGAGGTGCTAGACGAGGGCTCCTATTTTAGATCAAGTTTTAAAATCACCAAGTAGACGCGATGAGGGCTAGTAACCGCTGCCAAACCTTTTTTTGAAATTGCGCCAGCAGAGTGACAAGAAAACATGATCTAAAGGAGAGTCCAAGAATAGCACCTTTGAGGGTGGGCTTCATGCCCCTCTAATTGATTCAATGTCAGCATCCATCATTTCAAAATTTGACATATCCATCCGCCCTAACACTGACATTGAATCAATGAGGGGGGCACAGGAGAGGCTCGCAGGAACCACCTCTCCCATTGTAGCCGCGATAGGAAAACAAAAAATTTTGCTAGAGTGCCCACCACCCACCTCATGGCTAGACAAGGGCTTGCCATTAGATCAACTTCAGAATCGCTGAATAGACGTGCTATATAACGGAAACCGTAGCCAAGTCTCTTTCGTAATTGCGTCGGTCAAGTGATCAAAGAAGGTGATCTAAGAGAGAGTCCAAGGGTAGGCATTCGTTGGGGGATTCGCACCGATAGCGAAAAATAATGCAATACCCAAGAAATAGTGGACGGAGGTGCTAGACGAGGGCTCCCATTTTAGATCAAGTTTTAAAATCACCAAGTAGATGTGATGAGGGCTGGCAATCGCTGCCAAACCTTTTTCCGAAATTGCGCCAGTTGAGTGACAAGAAAATATGATCTAAAGGAGAGTCAAGGAATAGCACCTTGAGGGTCGGCTTCATGCCCCTCTAATTGATTCAATGTCAATGTACACCATTTCAAAATTTAACATATCCATTTGCCTTAACACCAGCATTGAATCAATGAGGGGGGCATGGGAGAGGCTCGCAACAATGACCTCTCCCATTGTAGCCACGATACGCACAAAAATTTTTTTGCTAGAGCACCCACCACCCACCACTGCCAAGTCTCTTCTATAATTGTGTCGTTCAGGTGATCGAAGAAGGTGATCTAAGAGAGTGTCCAAGGGTGGGCATTCATTGGGGGATTCGAGCCGATAGCAAAAATTTATGCAATACCTGAGAAACACCGGACGGAGGTGCTAGACGAGGGCTCCTATTTTAGATCAAGTTTTAAAATCACCAAGTAGACGCAGTGAGGGCTGGCAACCACTGCCAAACCTTTTACTAAAATTGTGCCAGCTGAGTGTCAAGAAAACATGATCTAAAGGAGACTCAAGGAATAGCACCTCGAGGGTGGGCTTCATGCCCCCCTAATTGATTCAACGTCGGCATCCACTGTTTCAAAATCTGACAAATGCATCTGCTTTGACACCAGTGTTGAATCAATCAGAGGGGCAGGGGAGAGGCTCGTGGCAACCACCTCTCCCTTTGTAGCCACGATAGGCACACAAGAAATTGCTAGAGCGCCAAGCACCCACCTCATGGCTAGACAAGGGCTCGCTGTTAGATCGACTTTGAAATCACTGAACAGACGCGCTATAGAATGGAAACCCCTGCCGAGTCTCTTCTATAATTGCGTCGGTCAAGAGATCGAGGATGGTGATCTAAGAGAGAGTCCAAGGGTAGGCATTTGTTGGGGGATTCGTGTTGATAGCAAAAATTTATGGAATACCCAAGAAACATTTGATGGAGGTGCTAGACGAGGGCTCCCATTTTAGATAGAGTTTTAAAATCACCAAGTAGACGCGGTGAGGGCAGGTAACTGCTCCAAAACCTTTTTCCAAAACTGTGCCAGCTGAGTGATAAGAAAACATGATCTAAAGGAGATTCAAGGAATAGCACCTCGAGGGTGGGCTTCATGCCCCTCTAATTGATTCAACGTCGACGTCCACAATTTCAAAATCTGACATATCCATCCACCTTGACACTAGCATTGAATGAATGAGAGGGGCATGGGAGAGGCTCGTGGCAACCACCTCTCTTATATAAGCTATTAGTGCGAGGCTCGCTCTACATTAGAAATTAGCGAACACACGGACAACTGCCTTAAAAATCCAAATCCTTGAAAATTCTTACCAAATAGCCATCCACAACCCAATTTTTTATGAGGTCGGTAGAGGATCAAAAGATTGTCATCGGTTAGGAGATGTGAGTTCATGGAGCCAAGGGACTGAAATGGTCATCGAGCTCATCCAATCAACTGGATAAATTTCACCTTGAAGGGGCCCAATCCAAAAGTTTCGAAGGTCATCTCCTACAACTGTCAAGAACAAGGCCCATTTTACATGCAAACTCTACTACTGTGCAAACATAGGTTGCAATTAAAGAGAAATTGCAAGGCCATCACAATGGATTGAGGCCAATGCTCCGACTAAGTCAATTTTCTCTTGCAATCACCATGCCGCCGATCATTGAGATCTCCCCATTCACTTGTGATGCAATGCACAATCCAAGTGCTATACGCGAGCTCACCCTTGAAAGACCACTCTCCAAGACATCCCCTGATGACACATTGGAATGAAAACCACTGTCGAACCATTCCCAATGTTGTACTGATTGAGTTGGCACAAAGGTGACCTTAGGGAGCTCCCGCATAGCAATCGGGATGTGCTTTCATACACATCTCTCACAAAAACCAATGTTAGCTATGAACAAATTTAGAATCCAAGGCTTGTATCCATCAATATCATCAGCACTGGGTCTATATATTCAAAGGCCACAGAGAGGTTCCAAATTTGTGCCGATGAAGTGAGAAAGAAGAGCAGCTTTGGGGAGTCCCACATAGCAAACGGGCTGCTGCTTCATTCTTCTCTTATATAGATTTGAGGTCATTGATTTTGTTTGGAATCCGAGGCTGCATTCATCCTTGCTCACACAAGCAATGGCTCTTCTCATCGAATGGCCATAGGGAGCTTCCGATTACAAAGGCTCCCTTGTCACTCAGGATGTGCAGCCCAACTACTAGATGACGGCTTGTCCTTAGAATGACAACCGTTGCTGAACCATTCCAAAAAATTTGTGCCAAAGAAGTTGTTGGAAAGAGAACCACTCTGGGGAGAGATCCCTCATAAAGAAAAATTAGGATGGTTTCATGGCCCTCCCAATAGAAATGATACTGGTGCCAATATTCCAAATCTGTATAATGTGTCTTTCTCGAACACCAGCACTAATTCTATTGGGGAGGGTCACCAAGAGCTTTTGTTATCAAAGCACCTATTGTAGTCGCGATAGGCACACAAAATATCGCTAGAGCACCAAGCACCCACCTCATGGATAGACAAGGGCTTGCCATTAGATCAACTTCGAAATCACTGAATAGATGTGCTATAGAATGGCTACCACTACCAAGTCTCTTCCGTAATTGTGTCGGTCGAGTGATCCAAGAAGGTGATCTAAGACAGAGTTCAAGGCTAGGCATTTGTTGGGGGATTCGCGCCAATAGAAAAAATTCATGTAATACCTGAGCAACACCGGACGGAGGTGATAGATGAGGCCTCTCGTTTTAGATCAAGTTTTAAAATCACCAAGTAGACGCAGTGAGGGCTAGCAACCACTGCCAAATCTTTTTCCGAAATTGCGCCAACTGAGTCACAAGAAAACATGATCTAAAGGAGAGTCGAGGAATAACACCTCGAGGGTGGGTTTCATGCCCCTCTAATTGATTCAACGTCGGCGTCCACCATTTCAAAATTGGACATATCCATCTGCCCTAACACCTGTGTTGAATCAATGAGAGGGGCATGGGAGAGGCTCACGGCAACCACCTCTCCTATATAAGCTATTAGTGTGAGGCTCACTTTGCATTAGAAATTAGTGAAAAAATTGACAAGTGCCTTAAAAATCCAAATCGTTGAAAATTTTGACCAAACAGCCAATCCACGATCCAATTTTTTATGAGGTCGTCAGAGGAGCAAAAGATTGTCATTGGTTAGGAGATGTGAATTCATGGAGCCAAGGGACTAAAATGGTCCTCGAACTCATCTGATCAACTCGATGAATTTCACCTTGAAGGGGCCTAATCCAAAAGTTCCAGAGGTCATCTCCTAGAACTTTCAAGAACAAGGCCCATCTTACATGCAAACTTTGCTACTGTGCAAACATAGGTTGCAATTACAGAGAAATTGCAAGGTCATCACAATGGCTCGAGGCCAATGTTTGGACTAAGTCAATTTTATCTTGCAACCACCATGCCACCGTTCATAGAGAGATCTCCCCATTCACTTGTGATGCGACGTACAATCCAAATGCTAGATGCGAGCTCGCCCTTGAAAGAAAGACCACTTTCCAAGACATCCCCCAATGACACATTGGAACGAGAACTGCTGTCGAACCATTCCCAATGTTGTGCCAATCGAGTTGGCATAGAGTTGACCTTAGGGAGCTCCTGCATAGAAATTGGGATGTGCTTTCGTACCCATCTCTCACAAAAACCAATGTTAGCTGTGAAAAAATTTAGAATCCAAGGCTCGTATCCATCGATATTGTCAACACTGGGTCTATCTATTCAAAGGCCATGGAGAGGTTCCAATAAGAGAAGCTCCCCTGCTCACTCGCACAAATATCCCAAATGCTAGACACAAGCTCTCACCCTTAGCATTGCTCTCTAGATTGCCACAATGACACATTGGAATGACAACCGCTGTCGAACATCTCCAAAATTTGTGCTGATGGAGTGAGAAAGAAGAGCAACTTTGGGGAGCCGCGAATAGAAAATGGGCTACTGCTTCATTCCACTCTTATATATAGATCCAATATCGTTGATTTCTTTTGGAATCCGAGGCTGCATTCATCCTTGCTCACACAAGTACTGGATCTTCTCATCGAATGGCCATGAGTAGCTTCCAATTACAAAGGCTCCCTTGTCACTCGTGATGTGTAGCCCAACTGCTAGACGACAGCTCACCCTTCAGATCACTGCCTAGGCAACCACTACAATGGCATGATTGGAATGACAACCACTATCAAACCATTCCAAAAATTTTGTGCCAAAGAAGTTGTTGCAAAGAGAACCACTCTGGGGAGAGAGCCGTCACATAGCAAAATTGGGATGGCTTCATGGCCCTCCCAATAGAAACGATGCTGGTGCCAATATTCCAAATCTGAATAATGTGTCTTTCTCGAAAAACACCACTGATTCTATTGGGGAGGGTCACCGAGAGCTTTTTTTATCAAAGCTCCCATTGTAGCCATGATAGGCACACAAAAAATTGCTAGTGCACCAAGCACCCACCTCATGGCTAGACAAGTGCTTGGCATTAGATCAACTTCAAAATCGCTAAAAAAACACACTGTAGAATGGCAACCACTACCAAGTCTCTTCCATAATTGCATCGTTCGAGTAATCATAGAAGGTGATCTAAGAGAGAGTTCAAGGCTAGGAATTTGTTGGGGGATTCGTGCCAATAGCAAAAATTCATGCAATACCTAAGCAACACCGGACGAAGGTGCTAGACGAGGGCTCCCATTTTAGATCAAGTTTTAAAATCACCATGTAGATGCGGTGAGGGCTGGTAACCGCTGCCAAACCTTTTTCAAAAATTGTGGCAGCTGAGTGACAAGAAAACATGATCTAAAGGAGAGTCAAGGAATAGCACCTTGAGGGTGGGCTTCATGCCCCTCTAATTGATTCAACGTCGGCGTCCACCATTTCAAAATCCAACATATGCATTCACCCTGACACCAGTGTTGAATCAATGAGAGGGGCATGGGAGAGGCTCATGGCAACCACCTCTCCTATATAAGATATTAGTGCGAGGCTCGCTCTGCATTAGAAATTAGAGAACAAACTGACAACTGCCTTAAAAATCCAAATCGTTGAAAGTTCTGACCAAACAGCCATCCACGACCCAATTTTTTATGAGGTTGTTAGAGGAGCAAAAGATTGTCATTGGTTAGGAGATGTGAATTCATGGAGCCAAGATACTAAAATGGTCCTCGAGCTCATCCAATCAACTGGATGAATTTCACCTTGAAGGGGCCCAATCCAAAAGTTTTGGAGGTCATCTCCTGGAACCGTCAAGAACAAGGCTAATCTTACATGCAAACTCTGCTACTATGCAAACATAGGTTGCAATTAAAGAGAAATTGCAAGGCTGTCACAATGGCTCGAGGCCAATGATCTAACTAAGTCAATTTTCTCTTGCAATCACCATGCCACCATTCATAGAGAGATCTCCCCATTCACTTGTGACATGATGCACAATCCAAGTGCTAGACGCGAGCTCACCCTTGAAAGACCACTTTCTAAGACATCCCCCGATGAGACATTGGAATGACAATTGTTGTTGAACCATTTCCAATGTTGTACCAATCGAGTTGGCATAGAGGCGACCTTAGGGAGCTCCCACGTAGAAATTGGGATATGCTTTCGTACCCATCTCTCACAAAAACCAATGTTAGCTGTGAAAAAATTTAGAATCCAAGGCTCGTATCCATCAATATTGTCAGCACTGGGTCTATATATTCAAAGGCCACGTAGAGGTTCCGATAAGAGAAGCTCCCCTGCTCACTCGCACGAACATCCCAAATGCTAGACACAAGCTCCCGCCCTTAGCATCGCTCTCCAGATCATCGCAATGACACATTGGAATGACAACAGCTATTGAACAACTCTCGAATTTGTGCCAATGGAGTGAGAAAGAAGATCAACTTTGGGGAGCCGCGCATAGCGAATGGGCTGCTGCTTCATTCTACTCTTATATATAGATTTGATGTCATTGATTTTGTTTGGAATCCAAGGCTACATTTGTCCTTGGTCACGCAAGCAATGGCTCTTATCATCAAATGGCCACGAGGAGCTTCTGATTACCAAGGCTCCCTTGTCACTCATGATGCGTAGCCCAACTGCTAGATGATGGCTCATGCTTTAGATCGTAGCCCAGGCAACCACCACAATGGCACCATTGGAATGACAACCACTATTGAATCAGTCCAAAAAAATTTTGCCAAAGAAGTTGTTGCAAAGAGAACGACTCTAGGGAGAGAGCCCTCCCATAGCAAAATCAGGATGGCTTCATAGCCCTCCCAATAGAAACAATGTTGGTGCCAATACTCCAAATCCGAATAATGTGTCTTTCTGAAACACCAGCACTGATTCTATTGGGGAGGTTTGCCAAGAGCTTTTTTTATCAAACCTCCTATTGTAGCTATGATAGGCACACAAAAAATTGCTAGAGCACCAGGCACCCACCTCATGGCTAGACAAGGGCTCGCCATTAGATCAACTTTGAAATTGCTGAACAAACGTGCTGTAGAATGGCAACTGCTACCAAGTCTCTTTCGTAATTGTGTTGGTTGAGTGATCGAAGAATGTGATCTAAGAGATAGTCTAAGGGTAGGCATTCGTTGGGGGATTCATGTCGATAGCAAAAATTTATGCAATACCCGAGCAACACTGGATGGAGGTGCTAGACTAGGGCTCCCATTTTAGATCAACTTTTAAAATCACCAAGTAGACACGATGAGGGCTGGTAACTGCTGCCAAACCTTTTTCTGAAATTGTGCCAGCTGAGTGACAACAAAACATGATCTAAAGGAGAGTCGAGGAATATCACCTCAAGGGTGGGCTTCATGCCCCTCTAATTGATTCAACATCGGCGTCCACCATTTCAAAATCTAACGTATCCTTCTGCCTTGACATCAACATTGAATCAATGAGAGGGGCAAGGGAGAGGCTCGTGAAAACCACCTCTCCTATATAAGCTATTAGTGCAAGGCTTCCTCTGCATTAGAAATTAGCGAACACACCGACAACTACCTTAAAAATACAAATCATTGAAAAATGTGACGAAACAGCTATCCACAACCCCATTTTTTATGAGGTTGGCAGAGGAGAAAAATATTGTCATGGGTTAGGAGATGGGAATTCATGGAGCCAAGGTAGTGAAATGGCCACCTTTTGGAGATCGGGCAAAATAGCTCAGCTCAGGTGGAATAGCTCAGGTAGGATGACTCGACAATACCATTTGCCTCGGTGCCTTTTTTGAGGTTTACTTGAGAGGAGCGGACACAATGTCAACCTTGATCATCTAGGAGTCTGAGTAGGATGGCATGGTAACAATGGCTCAGCATTTGGAGTGTCTATGGCAGCTGGATGGGATTCAAATTCATGGAGCCAAGGGAGTGAAATGGTCATCGAGCTCATCCCATCAACTGGATGAATTTCACCTTGAAGGGTCCCAATCCAAAAGTTTCAGAGGTCATCTCCTGGAACTGTTAAGAAAAAAGGCCAATATTACATGTAAACTCTACTACTACGCAAACATAGGTTGCAATTATAGAGAAATTGCAAGGCCATCACAATGGCCCGAGGCCAATGCTCTGACTACTAAGTCAATTTTCTCTTGCAATCACCATGCTGCCATTCATAGAGAGATCTCCCCATTCACTTGTGATGATGTATAGTCCAAGTGCTAGATGCGAACTTGCCCTTGAAAGGTCATGTTCCAAGACATCCTGATGACACATTGGAATGAAAACTACTGTCGAACCATTCCCAATGTTGTGCCGATCGAGTTTCCATAGAGGCGATCTTAGGGAGCTCCCGCGTAGCAATCGAGAAGTGCTTTAGTACCCATCTCTCACAAAAACCAATGTTAGCTAAACAATTTTAGAATCCAAGGCTTCTATCCATCGATATCATCAGCACTAGGTCTATATTCAAAGGGCACAAAGAGGTTCCGATAAGAGAAGCTCCCCTGCTCGCTTGCACAAACATCCCGAAATGCTAGATGCAAGCTCCTGCCCTTAGCATCACTCTCCAGATCACCACAATGACACATTGGAATGACAACCCCTTTCAAACAACTCTCGAATTTGTGTCGATGGAGTGAGAAAGAAGAGCTAGATTAGGTCGATGAAAATGGCTAAGCTAGATTGGGTTGGCCAGCATGGCTCGCCCAGATCGGGTCGGCCAACATGGCTCGACCACCATTTTTCGTCGAGAGATTTTGATATTAAAGCTCCCATGTAGCCGTGATAAGTACACCATGACAAATTGCTAGAGCACCGAGCACCCATAGCAAATTGCCATTATACCAAGCAATGCCGAAGTGCTAGACAAGGGCTCACATTTAGATCAAGTTTTAAAATCACCAAAAAGACATGCCATGGACTGGCAACCGCTGCCTCACCTTTTCCAAAATTGAGTCATCGAAAAACATGATCTAATAAAGGAGAGCCGAGGAAAAGCACTCAGAGATCACTTCATGCCCCTTTCATTCATTCAACATCAGCATACACTGTTTGAAAATCCAACAATCCAGTCTGCCTAGACACCAATGTTGAATTAATGAAAGGAGCATGGGAGAGGCTCGTAGCAACCACCTCTCCTATATAAGCTATTAGTGTGAGGCTCCTTCTACATTCAAAATCTATGGTAGCACAGAAAAATCCCTTAAAAATCCAATTGAATGAAAAATGTGACCAAACAGCCATCCACGACACTGTTTTTGGAGCTTGGCAAGATCGGGTCGACGAAAATGGCTCGGCCAGATCGGGTCAACCAGCACTGCTCGCCTAGATCAGGTCGGCTAGAATGGCTCACCCAAATTGGGTTGGCCAGCATGGCTCGGCCACTATTTTTCACTGAGAGCTTTCGGTATTAAAGCTCCCATATAGCCAAGATAAGTACACCATGACAAATTGCTAGAGCACCAAGCACCCATATAAAATTGCCATTATACCAAGTAACGTCGGAGTGCTAGACAAGGGCTCATGTTTAGATCAAGTTTTAAAATCACCAAAAAGACACGCCATGGATCCGCAACCACTGCCTCACCTTTTCCAAAATTGAGTCATCGAAAAACATGATCTAAAGGGAAAAGCACTCAGAGATCACTTCATGCCCCTTTCATTGATTCAACATCAGCATACACCATTTGAAAATCCAACAATCCGATCCGCCTAGACACCAATGTTGAATCAATGAAAGGGGCATGGGAGAGGCTTGCAACAACCACCTCTCCTATATAAGCTATTAGTGCGAGGTTCCTTCTGCATTAGAAATTTGCGATACCATGAACAAATCCCTTAAAAATATAATTCAATGAAAAATGTGACCAAACAACCATCCACGACACTGTTTTTGGAGCTCAGCCACATCGGGTTGACGAAAATGGCTTGTCTAGATTGGGTTGTCAACGGAGACAAAGATTGGCATTGGTTAGGTGATTTGATTGCATCAGTTAGGGGGGTAAATTGATCAATTTTTGGAGACTGACTAGAATGGCTCGACGACCATTTTATATCAGAAGCTACCCGATTTGAGAATTATGACTCAAGTAGAATGGGTCGGGTACCCAATTTATATCGCAAGTTACCCAAATTTGAAAATTTTGGCTCGGCTTGAATTTAGTATCGTAGGGAACCCAATTCTAAAATTATGGCTCGACTAGAATGGCTCAACTTCCATTTTATATCTAAGGCTACCTGATTTGAAAATTATGACTCGACTTTATTTCGAGCACACTGCCTCTCCTATATAAGATATTAGTGCAAGGCTTGCTTTGCATTCGAGAATATGCATTCACATAGATAAGTGCCTTAAAAAAATCAATTCATTCAAAAATATAAGTCAACTGGGTGAGACGACTTGACTCGATGAGGCGACCTAGCGAGCAGACTTGGTGAGTGAACTTAAAGACTCGACTTGGTGGGCTGACCTAGCAGGCTGACTTGATGAATAAACTTAAAGAGTCAACTTGGTGAGAGTACTTGGTGAGAGTACTCGGTGGGCTGACCTGGTCACATGACTTGATGAATGAACTTAAAGAGTCGACTTGGTGGGTTGACTTGGCCGGCTGACTTGACGAACGAACTTAAAGAGTCGACTTGGTGGGTCAAACTAGTGGGGTGACTTGGTGAGAGTACTTGGTGGGCTGACTTGCCAGGATGACTTGATCAACGAACTTAGAGAGTTGACTTTGTGAGAGTACTTGGTGGGCCGAGCTGGAAAAGTGACTTGATGAATGAACTTAAAGAGTCAACTTTGGTAGAGTACTTGGTGCAGTGACTTGATGAACAAACCTAAAGAGTCAACTTGGTGAGAGTACTTGGTGGTCCGACCTGGTGGGGTGACTTGGTGAGAAAACTTAAAGAGTCGACATGGTGAGAGTAGTTGGTCGGCTGACCTGGCAGGGTGACTTGATGAACGAACTTAAAGAGTCGACTTGGTGGGCCGACTTGGCAGAGTGACTTCATGAACGAACCTAAAGAGTCCACTTGGTGGGCCGACCTGGTGGGGTGACTTGATGAACGAACTTAAAGAGTCAACTTGGTGAGAGTAATTTGTGGGCTAACCTGGCGGGGTGACTTGATGAATGAACTTAAAGAGTCAACTTGGTGGGGTGACTTGATGAATGCACTTGAAGGGTCGACTTGGTGGGGTGACTCTATGAACAGACCTAAAGAGTTGACTAGGTGAGAGTACTTGGTGGGGTGACTTGATGAACAAACTTAAAGAGTCAACTTGGTGAGAGTACTTGGTGGGGTGACTTGATGAGTGCACTTGAAGAATCAACTTGGTTAGAGTACTTAGTTCGGTGACTTGATGAACGGTCTCAAAGAGTTGACTTGCTGACAGTACTTGGTGGCTCGACTTGATGAGCAGACTTAAAGAGTCCACTTGGTGAGAGTACTTGGTTGGGTGAACTGATGAACGGACTTAAAGAATCGACTTGGTGGGAGTAATTGGTTGGTCAAACTAGTCGGGTTACTTGATGAACATACATAAAGAGTCAACTTGGTGAGAGTACTTGTACTTGTTCTGGTGACCTGATGAATGGACTTAAAGAGTCGACTTGGTGGGGTGACTTGATGAAAGGACTTAAAGAGTTGACTTGGTGAGAGTACTTGGTGGGGTGACTTGATGAAAGAACTTAAAGGGTCAACTTGGCGGGGTGACTTGGTGAATGGACCTAAAGAGTTGACTTGGTGAGAGCACTTGGTGGGGTGACTTGATGAATGGACTCAAAGAGTTGACTTGGTGAGAGTACTTGGTTGCTCGACTTGATGAACAGACCCAAAGAGTCCACTTGGTGAGAGTACTTGGCAGGGCAAATGGATGAACAAACTTAAAGAGTCGACTTGATGGGAGTACTTGGTGGGCTAACCTGTTGGGGTGACTTGATTAACGGACTTAAACAGTCGACTTGGTTAGAGTACTTATTCTAGTGACTTGATGAACGGACTTGAAGAGTGAACTTGGTGGGGAGACTTGATGAAAGGACTTAAAGAGTCGACTTGGTGAGAGTACTTGGTGGGGCAACTTGATGAATGGACTTAAAGGTTTGACTTGGCAGGGTGACTTGATGAACGAACCTAAAGAGTTGACTTGGTGAGAGTACTTGGCGGGGTGAACTGATGAACAGACTTAAAGAGTTGACTTGGTGGGAGTACTTGGTGGGGTGACTTGATGAATGCACTTGAAGAATCAGCTTTTTTAGAGTACTTGGTTGGGTGACTTGATGAACGGACTCAAAGAGTTGACTTGGTGAGAGTACTTGGTGGCTCGACTTGATGAGCAGACTTAAAGAGTCAACTTGGTGAGAGTACTTGGCGGGGTGAACTGATGAACGGACTTAAAGAGTTGACTTGGTGGGAGTACCTGGTGGGCTGACTTGTTGGGGTGACTTGATGAACAGACTTGAAGAGTCGACTTGGTGAGAGTACTTGGTGGGGCGACTTGATAAATGGACTTAAAGGTTCGACTTGGCAGGGTGACTTGATGAACGGACCTAAAGAGTTGACTTGGTGAGAGTACTTGGCGGGATGAACTGATGAACGGACTTAAAGAGTCAACTTGGTGGGAGTACTTGATGGGCCAACCTGGTGGGGTGACTTGATGAACGAACTTATAGAGTCGACTTGGTGAGAGTACTTGTTTTGGTGACTTGATGAACGGAATTAAAGAGTCGGCTTGGTGGGGTGACTTGATGAAAGGACTTAAAGAGTTGACTTGAGGGGTTGAGTTGGTGAACAAACTTAAAGGGTCAACTTTGCGGGGTTACTTGATGAACGGACCTAAAGAGTTAACTTGGTGAGAGTACTTGGTGGGGTGACCTGATGAACAGACTTATAAAGTTGACTTGGTCAGAGTACTTGGTGGGCCGACCTGGTTGGGTGACTTTGTGAACGGACTTAGAGAGTCAACTTGGTTAGAGTAGTTGGTGGGGTGACCTGATGAATGGACTTCAGGGGTCAACTTGGCGGGGTGACTTGATGAACGGTCCTAAAGAGTTGACTTGGTGAGAGTACTTGGTGGGGTTACTTGATGAACAAACTTAAGGAGTTGAATTGGTGAGAGTACTTGGTGGGGTGACTTGATGAACAAACCTAAAGAGTTGACCTAGTGAGAGTACTTGTTGGGCTGACTTGATGAACATAGTTAAAGAGTCGACTTGGTGAGAGTACTTGGTCGGGTGACTTGATGAACACACTTGAAGAATTGACTTGGTTAGAGTACTTGGTGGGGTGACTTGATGAACGAACTTAAAGAGTCGACTTGGTGGGCTGACCTGGCAGGGTGACTTGATGAACGAACTTAGAGAGTCAAATTGGTGAGAGAACTTGGTGAGTTGGTGGGCCGACCTAGTCGGGTGACTTGATGAATGAACTTAAAGAGTCCACTTGGTGGGTCGATTTGGCAGGGTGACTTGATGAATGAACTTAAAGAGTCAACTTGGTGAGAGTACTTTGTGGGCAAACATAGCAGGGTAATTTGATGAACGAACTTAAAGAGTCGACTTGGTGAGATTACTTGGTGGGGTGACTTGATGAACAAACCTAAAGATCTAACTTGGTGGGCTGCCCTGGCAGGGTGGCTTGATGAACGAACTTAAAGAGTCGACTTGGTGGGCCGACCTGGCAGGGGGACTTGATGAAAAAACTTAAAGAGTCAACTTGGTGAGAGTACTTGGTGGGCCGACCTAGCAGGGTGACTTGACAAACAAACTTAAAGAGTCAACTTTGTGAGAGTACTCGGTGGGCTGACCTGGTCACATGACTTAATGAACGAACTTAAAGAGTCGACCTTGTGGGTCGACTTGGCTAGGTGACTTGATGAACAAAATAAAAGAGTCAACTTGGTGGGTCAAACTAGTGGGGTGACTTGGTCAGAGTACTTGGTGGGCTGACCTGGTAGGGTGACTTGATGAACAAACTTAGACAATCGACCTTGTGAGAATACTTGGTGGGTGAAACTGGCAGGGTGACTTGATGAATGAACTTAAAGAGTCAACTTGGTGAGAGAACTTGGTGGGCCGAGCTAGCGGGGTGAATTGATGAATGAATCTAAAGAGTTGACTTTGTGAGAGTACTTGGTGGGCTGACCTAGCAGGGTGACTTGATGATTGAACTTAAAGGGTCGACTTGGTGAGAGTACTTGCTGGGGTGACTTGATGAACAAACTTAAAGAGTTGGCTTGGTGGGGTGACTTGATGAAAGGAATTAAAGAGTCAACTTGGTGGGGTGACTTGATGAACGAACTTAAAGGGTCAACTTTGCAGGGTGACTTGATGAACGGACCTAAAGAGATGACTTGGTGAGAGTACTTGGTGGGGTGACCTGATGAAAAAACTTCAAGGGTCGACTTGGCGGGGTGACTTGATGATCGGTCCTTAAGAGTTGACTTGGTGAGATTACTTGGTGGGGTGACTTGATGAACAGACTTAAAGAGTCGAATTGGTGAGAGTACTTGATGGGATGACTTCATGAACGGACCTAAAGAGTTGACCTAGTGAAAGTACTTGGTGGGGTGACTTGATGAACATAGTTACAAAGTCGACTTGGTGAGAGTACTTGGTCAGGTGACTTGATGAACGCACTTGAAGAATCGACTTGGTTAGAGTACTTGTTGGGGTCACTTGATGAACAAACTTAAAGAGTCAACTTGGTGGGCTGATCTGGCGAGGTGACTTGATGAATGAACTTAGAGAGTCAACTTGGTGAGAGTACTTGGTGACTTGGTGGGCCGACCTAGTCGGGTGACTTGATGAACGAACTTAATGAGTCCACTTGGTGGGCCAACCTGGCGGGGTGACTTGATGAATGAACCTAAAGAGTCAACTTGGTGAGAGTACTTTGTGGGCAGACATAGCAGGGTAATTTGATGAATGATCTTAAAGAGTCAATTTGGTGAGAGTACTTGGTGGGGTGACACTATGAACGAACCTAAAGATCTGACTTGGTGGGCCGACTTGGCAGGGTGACTTGATGAACGAACTTAAAGAGTCGACTTGGTGGGCCAACCTAGCAGGGTGACTTGATGAAAAAACTTAAAGAGTTGACCTGGCGAGAGTACTTGGTTGGCTGAAATAGTGGGGTGACTTGATAAACAAACTTAAAGAGTCGACTTGGTGAGAGTACTCGGTGGGCTGACCTGGTCAAGTGACTTGATGAACGAACTTAAAGAGTCAACCTGGTGGGCTGACTTGATCGGGTGACTTGATGAATGAACTTAAAGAGTCGACTTGGTGGGTCAAACTAGTAGGTTGACTTGGTGAGAGTAATTGGTGGGCTGACCTGGTAGGGTGCCTTGAGGAACAAACTTAGACAGTCGACTTTGTGAGAATACTTGGTGGGTCAAACTGGTAGGGTGACTTGATGAACGAACTTAAAGAGTCGACTTGGTGAGAGAACTTGGTGGGCTGAGCTGGCGGGTTGAATTGATGAAAGAACTTAAAGACTCAACTTTGTGAGAGTACTTAGTGGGCCGACCTGGTGGGGTGACTTGATGACTGAACTTAAAGGGTCAACGTGGTGAGAGTACTTGGTGGGCTGACCTGGCAGAGCGACTTGATGAACGAACTTAAAGATTCGACTTGATGAGAATACTTGGTGGGCTGACCTGGTGGGATGACTTGATGAACGAAGTTAAAGAGTCAACTTGGTGGGCCAACTTGGTAGAGTGACTTCATGAACAAACTTAAAGACTCCACTTGGTGGGCTGACCTAGCAGGGTGACTTGATGAATGAACTTAAAGAGTCAACTTGGTGAGTGTAATTTGTGGGCTGACCTGGCCGGCTGACTTGATGAATGAACTTAGAGAGTCAACTTGGTGGGGTGACTTGATGAATGGACTTGAAGGGTCGACTTGGTGGGGTGACTCTATGAATGGACCTGAAGAGTTGACTTGGTGAGAGTACTTGGTGGGGTGACTTCATGAATAGACTTAAAGAGTTGACTTGGTGAGACTACTTGTTGGGGTGACTTGATGAGTGGACTTGAAGAATTGACTTGGTTAGAGTACTTGGTGGGGTGGCTTGATGAATGGACTCAAAGAGTTGACTTGCTGAGAGTACTTGGTCACTCAACTTGATGAGTAGACTTAAAGAGTCCACTTGGTGAGAGTACTTGGTGGGGTGAACTAATGAACAGACTTAAAGAATTGACTTGGTGAGAGTACTTGGTTGGCCAAACTGGTGGGGTGGCTTGATGAAAGAACATAAAGATTCGACTTGGTGAGAGTACTTGCACTTGTCCTGGTGACTTGATGAACAGACTTAAAGAGTCGACTTGGTGGGGTGACTTGATGAAAGAACTTAAAGGGTCGACTTGGCGGGGTGACTTGGTGAGAGCACTTGGTGGGGTGACTTGATGAATGGACTCAAAGAGTCAACTTGGTGAGAGTACTTGGTCAGGTGACTTGATGAACGCACTTGAAGAATCGACTTGGTTAGAGTACTTGGTGGGGTGACTTGATGAACGAACTTAAAGAGACAACTTGGTGGGTCGACCTGGCGGGGTGACTTGATGAAAAAACTTAGAGAGTCGACTTGGTGAGAGTACTTGGTGACTTGGTGGGCCGACCTGGCTGGGTGATTTGATGAACGAACTTAAAGAGTCTACTTGATGGGCCGACCTTGTGGGATGACTTGATGAATGAACCTAAAGAGTCAACTTGGTGAGAGTACTTGGTGGGCAGACATAGCGAGGTGATTTGATGAACAAACTTAAAGAGTCAACTTGGTGAGAGTACTTGGTGGGGTGACTTGATGAATGAACTTAAAGAGTCGACTTGGTGGACCGACTTGGCAGAGTGAATTCATGAACGAGCTTAAAGATTCCACTTGGTGGGCCGACCTGGCAAGGTGACTTGATGAACGAACTTAAAGAGTCAACTTGGTGAGAGTAATTTGTGGTTTGACCTGGCAGGGTGACTTGATGAATGAACTTAAAGAGTCGACTTTGTGGGGTGACTTGATGAACACACTTGAAGGGTCGACTTGGTGGGGTGACTCTATGAATGGACCTAAAGAGTTGACTTGGTGAGAGTACATGGTGGGGTGACTTGATGAACAGACTTAAAGAGTCAACTTGGTGAGAGTACTTGGTTGGGTGACTTGATGAGCGCACTTGAAGAATCGACTTGGTTAGAGTACTTGGTGGGGTGACTTGATGAATGGACTCAAAGAGTCGACTTGCTGAGAGTACTTGGTGGCTTGACTTGATGAGCAGACTTAAAGAGTCCACTTGGTGAGAGTACTTGGTAGGGTGAACTAATGAAGAAACATAAAGAATCGACTTGGTGGGAGTACATGGTTGGCTGAACTGGTGGGGTGACTTGATGAACGGACATAAAGAGTCAACTTGGTGACAGTACTTGTACTTGTTGTGGTGACTTGATGAATAGACTTAAAGAGTCGACTTGGTGGGTTCACTTGATGAAAGGACTTAAAGAGTTGACTTGGTGAGAGTACTTGGTCGGGTGACTTGATGAAAGAACTTAAAGGGTCGACTTGGCGAGGTGACTTGGTGAAAAGACCTAAAGAGTTGACTTGGTGAGAGCACTTGGTTGGGTGACTTGATGAATTGACTCATAGAGTCGACTTGGTGAGAGGACTTGGTGGCTCGACTTGATGAGCAGACTCAAAGAGTCCACTTGGAGAGAGTACTTGGTGGGATGAAGTGATGAACAGACTTAAAGAGTCGACTTGGTGGGCTGACTTGGTGGGGTGACATGATGAAGAGACACAAAGAGTTGACTTGGTGAGAGTACTTGTTCTGGTGACTTGATGAATGGACTTAAAAAGTTGACTTGGTGGAGTGAGTTGATGAAAGGACTTAAAGAGTCGACTTGGTGAGAGTACTTGGTGGGGTGACTTGATGAACACACTTGAGGAATTGACTTGGTTAGATTACTTGGTGGAGTGACTTGATGAATGGACTCAAAGAGTCAACTTGGTGAGATTACTCAAAGGCTCGACTTGATGAGCAGACTTAAAGAGTCAACTTCGTGAGAGTGCTTGGCAGGTTGAACTAATGAATAGACTTAAAGAGTCGACTTGGTGGGAGTACTTGGTGCACCGACCTGGTGGGGTGACTTGATGAATGGACTTAAAGAGTCAATTTGGTTAGAGTACTTGTTCTTGTGACTTGATGAATGAATTTGAAGAGTCGACATGTTGCGCTAACTTGATGAAAGGACTTAAAGAGTCGACTTGGTGAGAGTACTTGGTGTGGCAAATTGATGAACGGACCTAAAGAGTTGACTTGGTGAGAGCACTTGGTGGGGTGAACTGATGAATAGACTTAAAGAGTCGACTTGGTGGGAGTACTTGGTGGGCCGACCTGGTGGGGTAAATTGATGAATGGACTTATAGAGTCAACTTGCTGAGAGTACTTGTTCTGGTGACTTGATGAATGGACTTAAAGAGTTGGCTTGGTGGGGTGACTTGATGAAAGGACTTAAAGAGTCGACTTGGTGGGGTGACTTGACGAACAGACTTAGAGAGTCAACTTGGTGAGAGTACTTGGTGGGCTGACCTGGTTGGGTGACTTCATGAACAGACTTAAAGAGTCAACTTGGTGAGAGTAATTGGTGGGGTGACTTGATGAACAGACTTCAAGGGTCAACTTGGCAGGGTGACTTGATGAATGGTCCTAAAGAGTTGACTTGGTGAGAGTACTCTATGGGGTGACTTGATTAATAGACTTAAAGAGTCAAATTGGTGAGAGTACTTGGTTTGGTGACTTGATGAAGGGACCTAAAGAGTTGACCTAGTGAGAGTACCATGTGGGGCGACTTGATGAACATAGTTAAAGAGTCAACTTGGTTAGAGTACTTGGTCAGGTGACTTTTTGAACACACTTGAAGAATCAACTTGGTTAGAGTACTTGGTCGGGTGACTTGATGAACGAACTTAAAGAGTCGACTTGGTGGGCCGACCTGGTGGGGTGACTTGATGAACGAACTTAGAGAGTCGACTTGGTGAGAGTACTTGGTGACTTGGTGGGCTGACCTGGTCGGGTGACTTGATGAATGAACTTATAGAGTCCACTTCCTGGGCCGACCTGGCAGGGTGACTTGATGAATGACCCTAAACAGTCGACTTGGTGAGAGTAATTTGTGGGCAAGCATAGCAGGGTGATTTCATGAACAAACTTAAAGAGTCGACTTGGTGAGAGTACTTGGTGTGATGACTTGATAAACGAACCTAAAGAGTCAACTTGGTGTGCTGACATGGTCGGGTGACTTGATGAACGAACTTCAAGAGTCGACTTGGTTGGCCGACTTGGCAGGGTGACTTGATGAACAAACTTAAAGAGTCAACTCGGTGAGAGTACTTGGTAGGCCAACCTAGCAGGGTGACTTGATAAACAAACTTAAAGAGTTAGCTTGGTGAGTGTACTCGTTGGGCTGACCTGGTCACGTGACTTGATGAACGAACTTAAAGAGTTGACCTGGTGGGTTGACTTGGCTGGGTGACTTGATGAACGAACTTAAAGAGTCAACTTGGTGAGAGTACTTGTTCTGGTGACTTGATGAACGGACTTAAATAGTTAGCTTGGTGGGATGACTTGATGAAAGGACTTAAAGAGTCAACTTGGTGGGGTGACTTGATGAACAAACTTAAAGGGTTGATTTTGTGGGGTGATGTGATGAATGAACCTAAAGAGTTAACTTGGTGAGAGTACTTGGTGGGGTGACTTGACGAATAGACTTAGAGAGTCGAGTTGGTGAGAGTACTTGGCAGGCCGACCTAGTTGGGTGACTTTGCGAACAAACTTAAAGAGTCGACTTGGTTAGAGTACTTGGTGGGGTAACTTGATGAACGGACTTCAAGGGTCGACTTGGTGGGGTGACTTGATGAATGGTCCTAAAGAGTTGACTTGGTGAGAGTACTTGGTGGGGTGACTTGATGAATAGACTTAAAGAGTCGAATTGGTGAGAGTACTTGGCAGGGTAACTTGAAGAATGCACTTGAAGGGTCAGCTTGGTTGGGTGACTTGATGAATGGACCTAAAGAGTTGACCTGGTGAGAGTACTTGGTGGGGTGTGTTGATGAACATAGTTAAAGAGTCAACTTGGTGAGAGTACTTGGTCGGGTGACTTGTTGAATGCACTTGAAGAATAGACTTGGTTAGAGTACTTGGTGGGGTGACTTGATGAATGAACTTAAAGAGTCGACCTTGTGGGCTGACCTGGCGGGGTGACTTGATGAACGAACTTAGAGAGTCGACATGGTGAGAGTACTTGGTGGGGTGACTTGATGAAAGAACTTAAAGGGTTGACTTGGCGAGGTGACTTGGTGAACGTACCTAAAGAGTTGACTTGGTGAGAGCACTTGGTGGGGTGACTTGATGAATGGACTCAAAGAGTTGACTTGGTGAGAGCACTTGGTGGGGCGAACTGATGAACCGACTTAAAGAGTCGACTTGGTGGGAGTACTTGGTGGACTAACCTAGTGGGGTGACTTAATGAAGGGACATAAAGAGTTAACTTGGTGAGAGTACTTGTTCTGATGACTTGATGAACGGACTTAAACAGTCGACTTGGTGGGTGACTTGATGAAAGGACTTAAAGAGTCAACTTGGTGAGAGTACTTGGTGGGGTGACTTGATGAACACACTTGAAGAATTGACTTGGTTAGAGTACTTGGTGGGGTGACTTGATGAACAGACTCAAAGAGTTGACTTGGTGAGAGTACTTGGTGGCTCAACTTGATGAGCAGACTTAAAGAGTCAACTTGCTTGGAGTACTTGGTGGGTTGAATTGATGAGTGAGCTTAAAGAGTCAACTTTGTGGGAGTACTTGGTGGGCTGACCTAGTGGGTTGACTTGATGAAAGGACTTAAAGAGTCAACTTGGTGAGAGTACTTGGTGGGGCAACTTGATGAACAGACTTAAAGGGTCGACTTGGCAGGGTGACTTGATGAACACACTTGAATGGTCGACTTGAGGGGGTGACTTGATGAACGGACCTAAAGAGTTGACATGGTGAGAGTACTTGGTGGGGTGACTTGATGAACAGAGTTAAAGAGTCAACTTGGTGAGAGTACTTGGTCGGGTGACTTGATGAACACACTTGAAGAATCGACTTGGTTAGAGTACTTGGTGAGGCGACTTGATGAATGAACTTAAAGAGTCGACTTGGTGGGCCGACCTTGCGGGGTGAATTGATGAACAAACTTAGAGAGTCAACTTGGTGAGAGTACTTGGTGACTTGGTGGGCCGACCTAGCCGGGTGACTTGATGAACAAACTTAAAGAGTCCACTTGGTTGGCCGACCTGGTAGGGTGACTTGATGAATGAACCTAAAGAGTCAACTTGGTGAGAGTACTTGGTTGGCAGATATAGCAGGGTGATTTGATGAAAGAACTTAAAGAGTCAACTTGGTGAGAGTACTTGGTTGGGTGACCTCATGAATGAACCTAAAGAGTCGACTTGGTGGGCCGACCTGGCAGGGTGACTTGATAAACGAACTTAAATAGTCGACTTGGTGGGCCAACCTAGCAGGGTGACTTGATGGACAAACTTAAAGAGTCAACTTGGTGAGAGTACTTGGTGGGCTAACCTGGCAGGGTCAGTTGATGAACAAACTTAAATAGTCGACTTGGTGAGAGTACTCGATGGGCTGACTTGTTCACATGACTTGATGAATGAGCTTAAAGAGTCGACTTGGTGGGCCAACTTGGCTGGGTGACTTGATGAACGAACTTAAAGAGTCGACTTGGTGGGTCAAACTAGCGGGGTGACTTGCTGAGAGTACTTGGTGGGTCGAACTGGCGAGGTGACTTGATGAATGAACTTAAAGAGTCAACTTGGTGAGAGAACTTGTTGGGCTGAGCTGGCGGGGTGAATTGATGAACGAACCTAAAGAGTCAACTTTGTGAGAGTACTTTGTGGGCCGACCTGGCAGGGTGACTTGATGACCGAACTTAAAGTGTCGACTTGGTGAGAGGACTTGGTGGGTCGACCTAGCAGAGTGACTTGATGAATGAACTTAAAGAGTCGACTTGGTGAGAGTACTTGGTGGGGTGACTTGATGAACAAACCTAAAGAGTCAACTTGGTGAGAGTACTTGGTGGGCTAACCTGGCGGGGTGACTTGGTGAACAAACTTAAAGAGTCAACTTGGTGATAGTAGTTGGTGGGCTGACCTGGTGGGGTGACTTGATGAACGAACTTAAAGAGTCGACTTGGTTGACCGACTTGGCAGAGTGACTTAATGAACAAACTTAAAGAGTCCACTTGGTGGGCCGACCTAGCAGGGTGACTTGATGAACGAACTTAAAGAGTCGACTGGGTGAGAGTAATTTGTGGGCTGACCTGGTGGGGTGACTTGATGAATGCACTTGAAGGGTCAACTTGGTGGGTGACTCTATGAACGGACCTAAAGAGTTGACTTTATGAGAGTACTTAGTGGGGTGACTTGATGAACAAACTTAAAGAGTCGACTTGGTGAGAGTACTTGGTAGGGTGACTTGATGAGCGCACTTGAAGAATCGACTTGGTTAAAGTACTTGGTGGGGTGACTTGATGAACGAACTCAAAGAATTGACTTGCTAAGAGTACTTGGTGGCTCAACTTGATGAGCAAACTTAAAAAGTCCACTTGGTGAGAGTACTTGGCAAAGTGAACTGATGAACAGACTTAAAGAATCGACTTGGTGGGAGTACTTGGTTGGTTGAACTGGTGCGGTGACTTAATGAATGGACATAAAGAGTCAACTTGGTGAGAGTACTTGTACTTGTTCTAGTGACTTAATGAATGAACTTAAAGAGTCGACTTGTAGGGGTGACTTGATGAAAGGACTTTAAGAGTTGACTTGGTGAGAGTACTTGGTGGGGTGACTTGATGAAAGATCTTAAAGGCTTGACTTGATGAGCAGACTCAAAGAGTCGACTTGGTGAGAGTACTTGGTGGGGCGAACTGATGAACGGACTTAAAGAGTCAACATGGTGGGAGTACTTGGTGGTCTGACCTAGTGGGGTGACTTGATGAAGGGACATAAAGAGTCGACTTGGTGAGAGTACTTGTTCTGGTGACTTGATGAATGAATTTAAATAGTCAACTTGGTGGGGTGACTTGATGAAAGGACTCAAAGATTCGACTGGTGAGAGCACTTGGTGGGATGACTTGACGAATGGACTCGAAGAGTCGACTTGGTGAGAGTACTTGGTGGCTCAACTTGATGAGCAGACTTAAAGAGTCAACTTGGTGAGACTACTTGGCGGGGTGAACTAATAAATGGACTTAAAGAGTCGACTTTGTGGGAGTATTTGGTGGGCTGACCTGGTGGGGTGACTTGATGAAAGGACTTAAAGAGTCAACTTGGTTAGAGTACTTGTTCTGGTGACTTGATGAATGGACTTGAACAGTCGACTTCGTGGGGTGACTTTATGAAAGGACTTAAAGAGTCGACTTGTTGAGAGTACTTGGTGGGGTGACTTGATGAACAAACTTAAAGGGTCACCTTGGCAGGGTGATTTGATGAACGGACCTGAAGAGTTGACTTGGTGAGAGTACTTGGCGGGCTGAACTGATGAACAAACCTAAAGAGTAGACTTGGTGGGAGTACTTAGTGGGCCGACCTGGTGGGGTGACTTGATGAACGGACTTATAGAGTTGACTTGGTGAGAGTACTTGTTCTGGTGACATGATGAACAGACTTAAAGAGTCAACTTGGTTGGGTGACTTGATGAAAGGACTTAAAGAGTCCACTTGGTGGGGTGAGTTGATGAACAAACTTAAAGGGTCGACTTTGCGGGGTGACTTGATGAACAGACCTAAAGAGTTGACTTGGTGAGAGTACTTGGTGGGGTGACCGTATGAACGGACTTCAAGGGTTGACTTGGTGGGGTGACTTGATGAACGGTCCTAAAGAGTTGACTTGGTGAGAGTACATGGTGGGGTGACTTGATGAACAGACCTAATTATCGAATTGGTGAGAGTACTTGGTGGGGTGACTTGATGAATGCAGTTGAAGGGTCGACCTGGTGGGGTGTTTTGATGAATAGACCTAAAGAGTTGACTTGGGGAGAGTACTTGGTGGGGTGACTTGATGAACATAGTTAAAGAGTTGACTTGGTTAGAGTACTTGGTTGGGTGACTTGATGAACGCACTTGAAGAATCGACTTGCTTAGAGTACTTGGTGGGGTGACTTGATGAACAAACTTAAAGAGTCGACTTGGTGGGCTGACCTGGTAGGGTGACTTGATGAACGAACTTAGAGAGTCAACTTGGTGAGAGTACTTGGTGACTTGGTGGGCCGACCTGGTCGGGTGAGTTGATGAATGAACTTAAAAAGTCCACTTGGTGGGTCGACCTGGCGGGGTGACTTGATGAATGAACCTAAAGAGTCAAATTGGTGAGAGTACTTTGTGGGCAGACATAGCAGGGTAATTTGATGAACAATCTTAAAGAGTCAACTTGGTGAGAGTACTTGGTGGGGTGACTTGATGAATGAACCTAGAGATCTGACTTGGTGGGCCGACTTAACAGGATGACTTGATGAATGAACTTAAAGAGTTGACTTGGTGGGCCAACCTGGAAGGGTGACTTGATGAAAAAACTTAAAGAGTCGACCTGGCAAGAGTACTTGGTGGGCCAAACTAGTGGGGTGACTTGATGAACAAACCTAAAGAGTCAACCTGGTGAGAGTACTCGGTGGGCTGACTTGGTCATGTGACTTGATGAACAAACTTAAAGAGTCAACCTGGTGGGCCGACTTGGCTGAGTGACTTGATGAAAAAACTTAAAGAGTAAACTTGGTGCATCATACTAGCGGGGTGACTTGGTGAGGGTACTTGGTGGGCTGACCTAGTAGGGTGACTTGATGAACAAACTTAGATAGTCGAGTTTGTGAAAATACTTGGTGGGTCAAACTAGTAGGGTGAATTGATGAACGAACTTAAAGAGTCAACTTGGTGAGAGAACATTGTGGGCCGAGCTGGCAGGGTGAATATATGAACGAACTTAAAGATTTGACTTTGTAAGAGTACTTGGTGGGCCGACCTGCCGGGGTGACTTGATGACCAAACTTAAATGGTCGAGTTGGTGAGAGTACTTGGTAGGCTGACCTGGCAGAGTGACTTGATGAACGAACTTAAAGAGTCGACTTGGTGAGAGTACTTGGTAGGGTGAATTGATGAACAATCCTAAAGAGTCGACTTGGTGAGAGTACTTGGTGGGTTGACCTGGCGGGGTGACTTGTTGAGCAACCTTAAAGAGTCGACTTGGTGAGAGTACTTGGTGGGCTGACCTGGCGGGGTGACTCGATGAACGAACTTAATGAGTCAACATGGTGGGCCAACTTGGTAGAGTGACTTCATGAACTAACTTAAAGACTCCACTTGGTGGGTTGACCTAGCGGGTTGACTTGATGAACGAACTTAAAGAGTCAACTTGGTGAGTATAATTTGTGGGCTGACCTGGCGAGGTGACTTGATGAATGAACTTAAAGAGTCGAGTTGGTGGGGTGACTTGATGAACACACTTGAAGGGTCAACTTGGTGGGGCGACTCTATGAACAGACCTAAAGAGTTGACTTGGCGAGAGTACTTGGTGGGGTGACTTGATGAACAAAATTAAATAGTCAACTTGGTGAGAGTACTTGTTGGGTTGACTTGATGAGCAGACTTGAACAATTGACTTGGTTAGAGTACTTGGTGGGGTGGCTTGATGAATGGACTCAAAGAGTCAACTTGCTTAGAATACTTGGTGGCTTAACTTGATGAGCAGACTTAAAGAGTTCACTTGGTGAGAGTACTTGGCGGCGTGAACTGATGAACGAACTTAAAGAAATGACTTGGTGGGAGTACTTGGTTGGCTAAACTAGTGGGGTGAATTGATGAATGAACATAAAGAGTCAACTTGGTGAGAGTACTTGTACTTATTTTGGTGACTTGATGAACAAACTTAAAGAGTCGACTTGGTGGGGTGACTTGATGAAAGGACTTAAAGAGTTGACTTGGTGAGAGTACTTGGTTAGGTGACTTGATGAAAGAACTTAAAGTGTCGACTTGGCGGGGTGACTTGGTGAACACACCTAAAGAGTTGACTTGGTGAGAGCACTTGGTGGGGTGACTTTATGAATGGACTCAAAGAGTTGACTTGGTGAGCGTACTTGGTGAGAGTACTTGGTCGGGTGACTTGCTGAACGCACTTGAAGAATCGACTTGGTTGGAGTACTTGGTGGGGTAAATTGATGAACAAACTTAAAGAGTCGACTTGGTGGGCTGACCTGGCAGGGTGACTTGATGAACGAACTTAGAGAGTCGACTTGGTGAGAGTACTTGGTGACTTGGTGGGCCAACCTGGCTGGGTGACTTGATGAATGAACTTAAAGAGTCCACTTGCTGGGCTGACCTGGCGGGATGACTTGATGAATGAACCTAAAGAGTCAACTTGGTGAGAGTATTTGGTGGGTAGAAATAGTGGGGTGATTTGATGAACAAACTTAAAGAGTCAAATTGGTGAGAGTACTTGGTGGGGTTACTTGATGAATGAACCTAAAGAGTCAACTTGGTGGGCTGACCTAGCAGGGTGACTTGATGAATGAAGTTAAAGAGTCGACTTGGTGGGCCAACCTGGTAGGGTGATTTGATGAACAAACTTAAAGAGTCGACTGGGTGAGAGTACTTGGTGGGCCGACCTGGCGAGGTGAGTTGATGAACAAACTTAAAGAGTCGACTTGGTGAGAGTATTCGGTGGGCTGACCTGGTCACGTGACTTGATGAATGAACTTAAATAGTTGACTTGGTGGGCCGACTTGGTCGGGTGGCTTGATGAATGAACTTAAAGAGTCGACTTGGTGGGTCGAACAAGCGGGCTGACTTGGTGAGAGTACTTGGTGGGCTGACCTGGCAGGGTGACTTGATGAACAAACTGAGAGAGTCAACTTTGTGAGAGTACTTGGTGGGTCGAACTGGCGGGGTGACTTGATGAACGAACTTAAAGAGTCCACTTGGTGAGAGAACTTGGTGGGCCGAGCTGATAGGGTGAATTGATGAATGAACCTAAAGAGTCATCTTTGTGAGAGTACTTGGTGGGCCGACCTGGTGTGGTGACTTGATGACCGAGCTTAAAGGGTCGACTTTGTGAGAGTACTTTTCAGGCTGACCTGGCGGAGCGACTTGATCAACGAACTTAAAGAGTTGACTTGGTGGGAGTACTTGGTGGGGTGACTTGATGAACGAACCTAAAGAGTCAACTTGGTTAGAGTACTTGGTGGGCTGACCTAGCGGGGTGACTTGGGGAGCAAACTTAAAGAGTCAACTTGGTGAGAGTAGTTGGTGGGCTGACCTGGCGGGGTGACTTCATGAATGAACTTAAAGAGTCGACTTGGTGGGCCGACTTGGCAGAGTGACTTCATGAACGAACTTAAAGAGTCCACTTGGTGGGCCGACCTGGCAAGGTGACTTGATGAATGAACTTAAAGAGTCAACTTGGTGAGAGTAATTTGTGGGCTGACCTGGCGGGCTGACTTGATGAATGAACTTAAAGAGTTGACTTGGTGGGGTGACTTGATGAATGCACTTGAAGGGTCGACTTGGTGAGAGTACTTGTACTAGTTCTGGTGACTTGAAGAATAGACTTAGAGAGTAGACTTTGTGGGGTGACTTGATGAAAGGACTTAAAGAATTGACTTGGTGAGAGTACTTGGTGGGGTGACTTGATAAACGGACTCAAAGAGTCATCTCTGTGAGAGTACGTGGTGGCTTCACTGCAACAGTCTGCAAGACAAGCTGCCAGCTATCACCCAGAGTTGTCCTAGACAACGTTCGGGCCTTTCTTAAATAGGAAATTGTATGCCAGCCGAGAAGGTTCTAGATGCTCGAACTTAATGCCTATGCCTAGAAGACACTGAAAAATACACATAAGTCTGCCTAATACATCTTTGACAAATTATTTTAGAAATTTCTATAGCCCAACTTTCGAAGGCCATAACTCACGAATCGTTGCTCTGATTGGCTATTATAACCACTTTTCAAAAATGCCAGCTCCTAATATACAAGCTTAACAAGGCGAGTTGGTGGGGCAACTTGGTGAGTGGACTTGGCAAGAAAACTTGAAGATTCAACTCATTAAGGAAACTTTGCAAGTCCACCTTGTGACCCGACCTAGGGAGATGACCTGGGGGTAGACTTGGTGAGTGTGCTTGAATTGTCAGCTTGGCGAGTTAACACGGGGAGCCAACCTAGCGAACCGACATGGTCAGTGGGCCTAACAGGGTGAATCAACTTGGTGAGCTGACTTGCTGAGCACACTTAAAGAGTCAACTTCGTGAGGTGACTCGGTGAGTTACCTCGGTGATGTGACTTGGGCGAGCCTACCTGGCGAGCGAACTTAAAGAGGTGACTTGGGTGGGCTGACCTGGTGAGCGAACTTAAAGATTTGACTTGGCAATGTACTTGAACAACTGACTTAGTGAGCTGACATGGTGAGTGGGCTTAGAGAAGCAACTTGGTAGGGCAACTTGGCGAGCACACTTGCTGGGGCAAGGTGGTAAAATGACTAGGTGAGTCGACTTGGTGAGCTGACTTAGGGAGCTGACTTGGTGAGAGAACTTAAGGAGTCAACTTGGTGAGGCAACCTGAATAGTCAACTCAGTGAGCTAACTTGGGGAGCTGACATAGTGAGCGGTCTTAAAGAAAAGGCAACTTTGTGGGGCAACCTGGTGAGGCGAGATGGTAAGTCATCTTGGTGAGCTGGCTAGACGAGCTATGAGCAGACTTAAAGAGTCAATTCTTGATTTGGAAAAGACCACATGGTTAGATGACTTGGTGAGCTGACCCGGCTAGCAAAATTGGCAAGCAAACTTATAGAATCGACTTGCTATCCACAGCCAGGATCGCACACCTGGGTTGACCCAACTTGGGTACCCGACTGGGTCGCCAGAGTAGGTCGACGAGGGAAAAAAAATCATGGGAGGCCCTGTACAACAAAAACCACTAAATTTTGGGCATTACAAAAAAAAAAAAAACTAGTTACTCACTTTTGGATCATGCACAGGTTTCAGTTCACGTATTGCCGAGCCGACTCTAGGCGTTATGCCTACCTAGCCAGATTCGAGGTAGGGTAGCCAAAACGATCCGATTTGAGAATTTTCTTTATAAAAAGAGATCATGATAGGCCTCGTAAGGAAAAAAAGAATGAAATTTTGGGAGTTCAAAGAAAAATGTTACCCAGTTTTGGATTGCGCACAGGGCTCAGGTCACGTAGCATCGAGGTGCCTTAGGTGATATGATTCGAGCGAAAAGTCGACGGTGGCATGAGTCGTGCAAAAACATTGGAGGCCATTAAGGCTCAAGGCACTTCGAGTCAAGGTTTCCTAGGCGGGTCAGGTTGAAAACTTTGGGCATTAACCAAAAAGAAAAAGTTAACCGCTTTTGGATCATGTACACGGCTCAGGGCACTTAGAATCAAGTCGAGCACGGTGACATGAGTCATGCAAAAAATTTGGAGATGACTCAAGTCGGTTGAAAACTTTGGGCGTTAAGAAAAAATAAAAAGTTAATCGCTTTTGGATCATGTACACGGCTCGGGGCACTTAGAATCAAGTCGAGCACGGTGACATGAGTCGTGCGAAAAATTTGGAGACGACTCAAGTCAGGGCATCCAACTCTATTCAAGTTCAAAACTTTGGGACTTCACAAAAAAAAGAAAAAACAAAAAGTTACCCCATTTTGGATCACGTAAGTGACTCGGGCCACTCAAAATCAAGGCGAGTGCGGTTACATGAGTCAAGCAAAAAAAAATGGAGGCGGTTAAGGCTCGAGGCAATTCGAGTCGGGGTAGCTGAGTCGATTCAAAAACTTTGGCCGTTAGCCAAAAAAAGAGTTAATCACTTTTGGATCACATACATGACTTGGGGCACATAGAATCAAGTCAAGCATGGTGACATGAGTGGTTCAAAAAAATTGTAGGCGATTAAGGCTCGAGGCGATTTGAGTCGGGGTTGCTGACACAATTTGGGTTGAAATCTTTGGGTGTTAACCAAAGAAGGAAGAAGTTAACTGCTTTTGGATCACATACATGACTCAAGGCACCAAGTTGAGCACGGTGACATGAGTCTTGTGAAAAAACTGGAGGCAATTAAGGCTCGAGGTGATATGATTTGGGGTTGCCGACACAATTTGGGATTGAAAACTTTGGGCGTTAACCCAAAAAAAGAGTTAACCAAGTTTGGATCACGCACATGACTCGGTGCACTTAGAATCATGTTGAGCACGGTGACATGAGTCATGCAAAAAAATTGGAGGCAGTTAAGGCTCGACGCTATTCGAGTTGGGGTTGGGGTAGTTGGGACGATTCATGTCAGGGTTGCCGACACGGTTCAAGTTGAAAACTTTGGGCATTAACCCAAAAAAAAAATGTTCACCTCTTTTGGACCATGTACATGACTCAGGGCACTTAGAATCAAGTCGAGCACGGTGACATGGGTTGTGCAAAAAATTCAAAGGCCATTTGAGTCAGGGTAGCCAACTCAATTTGAGTTCAAAACTTTGGGCATTAACCAAAAAAATAAGTTGACCAATTTTGGATCACGTACATGAGTCCTCTACCCTCGTAAAAATTACAAAACCCGGGGACCCGCCTAGATTTTGCAATCGGAAGATTTTTTTGCCCTCACAAAAATTTACAAACCCCACTCGCTCAAAATTTGGACTTAGAATATTTTTTCGCCCTCGTGGAATTTACAAACCCCACTCGCTCAAAATTTGGCACTTGGAAATTATGAAACCCTGCCCGCCCAAAATTTGTACTTGGAAGACTTTTTTGCACTCGCAAAAATTACAAAACCCCACCAGCCAGGAATTCGACACTTGGGAGATTTTTCTGCCCTTCCGAAAATCACAAACCACACCAGCTCAGAATTTGGGACTTGCGAGATTTTTTTCCCCCTCATGGAAATTTTATAAAACCCCACTCGCCCGAAATTTGGCACTTGGGAGATTTTTCTGCCCTGGCAGAAATTTCTACAAAATCCCTCCCTCCTGCCCAAAATTTGGCACTTGGGAAACTGGCAGAAAATTGCAAACCCCACCCGCCAGGAATTTGGCACCTGAGAGATTTTTATGCCCTCGCAAAAATTGCAAACCCTACCCACCGAGAATTTGGCACTAAGGAGATTTTTTCGCCCTGGCGAAAATTGCAAACCCCACCTGCTAGGAATTTGGCACCTGGGAGATTTTTACGCTCTCGCAAAAATTGCAAACCCCACCCGCTGGGAATTTGGCACTTGGGAGATTTTTTTTCCCTCGCAAAAATTTTTACAAAACCCCACCCACCCGAAATGTGGCACTTGGGAGATTTTTCCGCCCCAACAAAAATTGCAAACCCCACCCACCGAGAATTTGGCACTTGGGAGATTTCTTCGCCCTCGCAGAAATTTTCACAAAACCCCACCCACTCAAAATTTGGCACCTGGGAGAGTTTTTCTGATTCCCTTTCGATGATCACACAAAGTGCGCCCTTGAAACAGGGTTTCCCCATCTCTTAGGATTGACTAACCCATGTCCAAGTGTTATTCACATGGAACCTTTCCCCACTTTAGTCTTCAAAGTTCTCATTTGAATATTTGCTACTACCACCAAGATTTGCACCAGGGGCCGGTCCACCCAGGCTCACGCCCAAGGTTTTGCAACAACCCCTGCGTCCTCCTACTCATCGAAGCCTTTCACTTGCCCTGACGGCCGAGTATAGGTTGCGTGCTTCAGTGCCATCCATTTTTGGGGCTAGTTGATTTGGTAGGTGAGTTGTTACACACTCCTTAGTAGATTTCGACTTCCATGACCATCGTCATGCTATCTTAATCAACCAACACCCTTTCTGGGATCTGGGTTAGCATGCAATTTGGCACCGTAACTCGACTTTCGGTTCATCCCACATCGCCAGTTCTGCTTACCAAAAATGGCCCACTTGGAGATCATGTTTCTATGGCGCAGCTCAATAGAGCAGCTGTGCCGACTTACCTATTTAAAGTTTGAGAATAGGTCGAGGTCATTATGCCCTCGATGCCTCTAATCATTTGCTTTACCTTATAAAACTCACACATGAGCTCTAGCTATCTTGAGGGAAACTTTGGAGGAAACTAGCTACTAGACGGTTTGATTAGTCTTTCACCCCTATACCCAAGTTAGATGAATTATTTACACGTCAGTATCGCTGCAGGCGTCCACTAGAGTTTCCTCTGGCTTCACCCTGCTTAGGCATAGTTCACCATCTTTCGGGTCCCAATAGGTGTGTTCACACTTGAACCCTTCACAGAAGATTAGGGTCAGTCAGTGGTGCACCCCCCGAGAGGGGATCCAGTCAGCTTCCTTGTGCCTCGTGGGTTTTCCCAACTAGCCAACGCGTACACATGTTAGACTCCTTGGTCTGTGTTTCAAGATGGGTCGGATGGAAAGCCCGCTGGTCAGTGCCATGAGCGCACAGGTGCTCGAGAGCTCACCGTAAAGGCACGTTCTTCGCTCCTCGACCATCGCGATGGAATTGTTTGTGTGACCAGAAGGTCACGCTTATGCTACCGCGACAGCCCGCGCTGGCATGTCCCCCGAACTGAGTGGCGGACTGGCTCACACCGTTCTGCATCCGACCAGGGTACATCGCCAGCCTCCATCTGCTTCCCTCCCGATAATTTCAAGCACTCTTTAACTCTCTTTTCAAAGTCCTTTTCATCTTTCCCTCATGGTACTTGTTCGCTATCGATCTCTTGCCCGTATTTAGCCTTGGACAGAATTTACCACCCGATTAGGGTTGCATTCCCAAACAACTTGACTCGTCGATAGTGCCTTGTGGTACGATAGGGTCTGGGCCCGACGGGGCTCTCACCCTCTCTGGCGCCCCCTTCTAGGGGACTTGGGCCTAGTTTGTCATTAAGGACACTTCTACAGACTACAATTTGATAGGCGCAGCCATTGATTTTCATGCTGGGCTCTTCCCGGTTCGCTCCCCGTTACTAGGGGAATCCTGGTAAGTTTCTTTTCCTCTACTTATTGATATGCTTAAACTTAGTGGGTACTCACGCCTGACTTAGGGATGTGGTAGAGATGCAGCAATGCCTGCACTGCAGTTGGCCACTAAGCCTAGAATAAAGTTCCTCGTGAGGAATCATTTGATCACTGCAAACCAACACATGCCTTTGCGAGCCACCACTCGTCGCGACGGATCGACAGACCTCATGCTCTTTTGAGCCGACTGCATGCCACTTGCAGACATGGATAGCCATCTCTGCTCCTTGCTAGGGAGGGAAAAATTTTGTAGCCTGACGCCCAAGTAGACGTGCCCTGGGCCGAGGCCTCAGGCACAACTTGTTGTCAAAGACTTGATGATTCATGGGATTCTGCAATTCACTCTAAGTATCACATTTCACTACATTCTTCATCGTGGCAAGAGCCAAGATATTCCTTGCTGAGAGCCATGATTTTGTTATGTTTTTGTCTTTTGATGACCCAAGCGTGCAAGGTGCTAGCTCACACTTCTTTCTTTGGATTTCTAAGGTGCACGATGCACCCATGTGTTGGGTGTTGACACATCTTGAACCCTGAGCACCCAATGGGTATGACGAGGAACGTTGTGGTGTGTCCCCGCCCCATTACCTCACAAATGTGGGAGGCGATGCATGGAAGAGCCGTGTCAGTGGACGGGGCCCCTGCCTCGCAAATCATGCGAGTGGACCCATCCTAAACATAGAACGCTCCAAGCAACGAGTGAACACACCTGGGCAAGGCAACGGGGGGTTGCGGCAGTCCTGACTTGCTGCAGTCAAAATGACGGATCCCTGGTATAGCACTACGCACATGATCAGACCATGAAATCTCAATGGGGGATGAGGCCCGGACCCCCTCTGAACTACAACTGAGCAAAGACCTGTCACTTCGACGTGGACAACATTTGAAGGCACCAATCCTAATCCAGATTACATCCGAGTCTCTTCTTCGCCCCACAGGGAAGCCATGCTTTCAATCACAGCATTCGATGTGACCCTCGACCTCAATGGTGCTAGACCCGTAGCTTGGCTGTCTAGCACATCACTGCAGGGCCAAGTGTCTACACATCGCCTACATGATTTAGGGTCTCAAACTAACAATGATCCTACCACATGTTCACCTACGTTAACCTTGTTATGACTTCTCCTTCCTTTAAATGATAAGGTTCAATGAACTCCTCATGAAATTGCCGACAGGAACCACCGTCGTTGCCACAATTTGAACACTTGACCAAATCATTCGATCGGTAGGAGCAATGGGCGATGTGTACAAAGGGCAGGGATGAGTCAATGTGAGCTAATGACTCACACTTACTAGGAATTCCTCGTGGAAGATCAATAGTTGCAATGGTCTATCCCCATCATGATGCAATTTGGCAAGATTTCCCAAACCTTTCAGGCCAGGTAGAGAAACTTGTTGGTTGAATCAGTATAGCGTGCGTGTGGTCCAGAACATCTAAGGGCATCACAGACCTGTTATTGCCTCAAACTTCCCTTGCCTAGGAGGCCATAGTCCCTCTAAGAAGCTGGCCACGAAGGGGAACCTTCGCATAGCTAGTTTGCAGGCTGAGGTCTCATTCGTTAATGGAATTAACCAAAAAAATTGCTCCACCAACTAAGAATGGCCATGCACCACCACCCATAGAATCAAGAAAGAGCTCTCAATCTGTCAATCCTTACTATGTCTGGACCTGGCAAGTTTCCCCGTGTTGAGTCAAATTAAGCCGCAGGCTCCACTCTTGGTGGTTCCCTTCCATCAATTCCTTTAAGCTTCAGCCTTGCAACCATACTCCCCTTGGAACCCAAACACTCTGATTTCTCAGAAGGTGCTGGCGGAGTTCTTAGAGCAACATTCGTCGATCCCTAGTCGACATCGTTTATGGTTGAGACTAGGACAGTATCTGATCATCTTCAAGACCCCAACTTTCCTCCTTGATTAATGAAAACATCCTTGGCAAATGCTTTCGTAGTGGTTCATCTTCCATAAATCCAAGAATTTCACCTCTGACAATGAAATAGGAATGCCCCCAACAGTCCCTATTAATCATTACTCCGGTCCTGAAGGCCAACGGAACAGGACCAAACTCCTATCGCGTTATTCCATGCTAATGTATTCAGAGCATAGGCTTGCTTTGAGCACTCTAATTTTTTCAAAGTAATGGTGCCAGAACCACGACCCAGCCAATTAAGGCCAGGAACATGCCGCCGGCAGAAGGGACGTGAGGGCCAGTGCACACCCAGAAGGCAGACCGACCATGATGACCCAAGGTCCAACTACGATCTTTTTAACTGCAACAACTTAAATATACACTATTGGAGCTGGAATTACCATGGCTGTTGGCACTAGACTTGCCCTCCAATGGATCCTCATTAAGAGATTTAGATTGTACTCATTCCAACTACCAGACTCGATGAGCCCAGTATTGTTATTTATTGTCACTACCTCCCCATGTTAGGATTGGGTAATTTGCGTGCCTGTTGCCTTCCTTGGATGTTGTAGCCATTTCTCAGGCACCCTCTCCAGAATTGAACCCTAATTCTCTATCACTCATCACCACCATGGTAGGCCTCTATCCTACCATCGAAATTTGGTAGGGCAGAAATTTGAATGAAGCGTCACCAGCACAAAGGCCATGCGATCCATTGAGTTATCATGAATCATCGAAATAGTGGGCGAGCCCGCACTGGCCTTTTATCTAATAAATGCATCCCTTCTGAGAGTCAAGATTTGGTGCACGTATTAGCTCTAGAATTACTATGGTTATCTGAGTAGCAAAGTACCATCAAAGAAACTATAACTGATTTAATGAGCCATCCACAGTTTCATAGTCTAAAATAGTTTGTACTTAGACATGCATGGCTTAATCTTTGGGACAAGCATATGACTACTGGCAGGTTCAACTAGGTAGCTTCTAACAATGAGGGGACCCCCAAGACCTGCTATAGCCAAGGGATGCCTGCCGCGATTGGAAACCAAAATTTGCATTTGCTCCGTCAAGCATCCAAACATAATCTGCCACACAAGCAATAAGAATGACATTCATAGCACATGTAGGACTCACAACGCTCAAAGATTTCACACAAGAGGAAAGTGTCCCATCATCGACTGGAGAGGGCTGAACAAGGAACCTCGATTCATAGGCACTTGGGAAGAACATCCCATACGGAACCGTTTACCCTCAAACTCGCTGTCACCACTACTCAGAAAGGAGCCTCGAGTCTGTACAAGATGCACCATGCACGTAGCCACCTCAATTGTAAGGCCACTCAGAGACATCCATTTCCCAGGCATATGCCTCGTACATGCCTATTGAGGTGCACCCACATAGACAAAATCCTTCTCGATCACAACAAACATTTTCCCATGATGAAGAGCTGGTTGTCAAAGTGCCAACGGAGACCACCGTGCTGAAGGGTGAAGGGCCATGCAAGTCAAAAACATGGCTGGTTATGTGATTGGTGGGGGCATCACTATGCACACGACCACCTCAATTATAAGGCCACTCAAGGGCATTGTGTATAACACCCCCTCCATACATTTATAGGTGATGAGAGCCCACTTGCATACACAGACATGTCTAACCTCTGGCAAATATCTCCTTTCCTAGCACAACCTAGCTAACCATTCCCCATGACACGTGATCTGCTAGCGCAGGTACAAAAAAGTTCCTACGGGTGAACACTCACACTAGCATTGTCGGACAAGCTTCAATCTCATGCACATGCACATACTGAAGAACTACACCACGAGGGAACCACCCGCGAGCACCCACATCTCGGCAAAAATCATTCATGCAATTTCTTCCCCTAGACAGACACGTTGGGCCTGCACTTGTCGGAGCATTGCAAAGATGAGCAATCTGGTTCATAGGAGCCTAAGAAGAACATCTTGTACGAAACCTGTTCCCCCAAAATGCTCAAATCACAAATGGTCACAGTAGAGTCATAATGCAAAGATGTACACCATGCACGTGACCGAGTCCACACAATGCCAACACCGAATGCTCTCTTTTGGGGGAAGCTAAAGAAGAGTATCTCCTGTAGAACCCATGAGGCGCAACTCTTTGGATTGCAAAGGGCAGGAAAGGGCATGGAGAGTTTCCACATCCAAATAAAAATTATCGATAATACTCTATGCTTCTACTAGCCTGGACCACAAAAGCTGTCACGACAGTGCCATGCACTTCTGTAGGATGAGATAGTGAAGAGGTGAGCACACACCGAGAACACACTAGTGAATAAATTATGCGGCAACAAAACCTTTCGCTTGCGCCCCTCTCAATCCCAAGGCTCTACCAATTGGCAAAAACTTAGGGTGGAGAGTGGACCCTTGATGAAATTAGGGACGTCGAGCAATGCACCCATGCAACCATCTCTTTCCTTCTTGTTGTCCAGGCAGGATAAAAATGTAATGATAGAACGTGCCAAGAGATGGAGCACTTGGCTAAAAGATAAAACTCCATACACTCACCAACAAGCACATCCCCCGATGACACATTGGAATGACAACCACTCTTGAACCATTCCAAATGTTGTGTCATTCGAGTTGGCATAGAGGCGACCTTAGAGAGCTCTCGCGTAGCAATCAGGATGTGCTTTAGTACCCATCTCTCACAAAAACCAATGTTAGCTATGAACAAATTTAGAATCCAAGGCTCGTACCCATCGATATTGTTGGCATTGGGTCTATATTCCAAGGCCACGGAGAGGTTCTGATAAGAGAAGCTCCCCTGCTCGCTTGCACAAACATCCCAAATTCTAGATACAAGCTCCCGCCCTTAGCATCGCTCTCGAGATCACCGCAACGACACATTGGAACAACAACTTCTATCGAATAACTCTCGAATTTGTGCTGATGGAGTGAGAAAGAAGAGCAACTTTGGGGAGCCATAAATAGAAAATGGGCTACTACTTCATTCCGCTCTTATATATAGATCCGATGTCGTTGATTTCATTTGGAATCCGAGGCTACATTCATCCTTGCTCACACAAGCAATGGCTCTTCTAATCAAATGGCCATGGGGAGCTTTCGATAACAAAGGCTCCCTTGTCACTCATGATGCGTAGCCCAACTGTTAGATGACAGCTTGCCCTTTAGATTGCTGCCCAGGCAACCACCACAATGACACCATTGGAACAACGACCACTGCCAAACCATTCTAAAAATTTTGTGCCAAAGAAGTTGTTGCGAAGAGAACAACTCTAGGGAGAGAGCCCTCGCATAGAAAAATCGGGATGGCTTCATGGCCCTTCCAATAGAAATGATGTTGGTGCCAATATTTGAAATCTGAATAACATGTCTTTCTCGAACACCAGCACTGATTCTATTGGGGAGGGTCGCTGAGAGCTTTTGTTATCAAAGCCTCCCATTGTAGCCGTGATAGGCACACAAGAATTTGCTAGAGCGCCAAGCACCCACCTCATGGCTAGACAAGGGCTTGCCATTGGATCAACTTTGAAATTGCTCAATAGAAGCGCTATAGACTAGCAACCACATCCAAGTCTCTTCCAGAATTGCATCGGTCGAGTGATCGAAGAAGGTGATCTAAGAGAGGGTCCAAGGGTAGGCATTCATTGGGGGATTCGCACTGATAGCAAAAATTTATGCAATACTCGAGCAACACCAGATGGAGCTGCTAGATGAGGGCTCCCAATTTAGATCAAGTTTTAAAATCACCAAGTAGAAGTGGTGAGGGCTGGCAACCATTGCCAAACCTTTTTCCAAAATTGTGCCAACTAAGTGACAAGAAAACATGATCTAAAGCAGAGTCCAAGAATAGCACCCTCGAGGGTGAGCTTTATGCCCCTCTAATTGATCCAACGTCGATGTCCACCATTTCAAAATCTGACATATCCATCCGCCTTGATAGCGGCATTGAGTCAATGAGAGGGGCATGGGAGAGGCTCGCGGAAACCACCTCTCCCATTGTAGCCATGATAGGCACACAAAAAATTGCTAGAGTGCCCAGCACCCACCTCATGGCTAGACAATAGCTCACCATTAGATCAACTTTGAAATCGCTAAACAGACATGCTGTAGAATGGCAACACTGGATGGAGGTGCTAGATGAGGGCTCTCATTTTAGACTGAGTTTTAAAATGACCAAGTAGATGCGATGAGGGCTGGCAACCGTTACCAAACCTTTTTTCAAAATTGCGCCAGCTAAGTGACAAGAAAACATGATCTAAAGGAGAGTCGAGGAATAGCACCTCGAGGGTGGGCTTCATGCCCTTCCAATTGATTCAATGTTGCCGTCCACCATTTCAAAATTTGACATTTCCATCTGCCTTGACACCAGCGTTGAATAAATAAGAGGGGCACGGGAGAGGCTCATGACAACCACCTCTCCCATTTTAGCCGTGATAGGCACACAAAATTTTTTGCTAGAGCGCCCACCACCCACCTCATGGATAGACAAGGGATTGCCATTAGATCAACTTCAAAATCACTGAACAGACGTGCTATAGAATGGAAACCGCTACAAAGTCTCTTCCGTAATTGCATCGGTCAAGTTATTGAAGAAGGTGATCTAAGAGAGAGTCCAAGGGTAGGCATTTGTGCCGATAGCAAAAAATTATGCAATACCCGAGCAACATTGGACGAAGGTGCTAGACGAGGGCTCCCATTTTAGATCAAGTTTTAAAATCACCAAGTAGATGCGGTGAGGGCTGGCAACCGCTGCCAAACCTTTTTCTAAAATTGCGCTAGCTAAGTGTCAAGAAAACATGATCTAAAGGAGAGTCAAGGAATAGCACCTCGAGGGTGGGCTTCATGCCTGTCTAATTGATTCAACGTCAGCATCCACCATTTCAAAATCTGACATATCCATCTACCTTAACATTGACATTGAATCAATCAGAGGGGCATGAGAGAGGCTCGTGCAAACACCTCTCCCAATGTAGCTATGATAGGCACACAAAAAATTGCTAGAGTGCCGAGCACCCACCTCATGGCTAGCCAAGGGCTCTCCATTAGATCAACTCCGAAATTGTTGAACAGACACGCTATAGAATGGCAACCGCTGCCATTTCTCTTCCGTAATTGCGTCGGTCAAGTGATCCAAGAAGGTGATCTAAGAGAGAGTCCAAGGGTAGGCATTTGTTTGGGGATTCACCCTAATGGCAAAAATTTATGCAATACTCGAGCAACACTGGACGGACGTGCTACACGAGGGCTCCCATTTTAGATCAAGTTTTAAAATCACCGAGTAGATGTGGTGAGGGCTGGCAACTGCTACCAAACCTTTTTTCAAAATTGCACCAGCTGAGTGACAAGAAAACATGATCTAAAAGAGAGTCTAGGAATAGCACCTCGAGGGTGGGCTTCATGCCCCTCTAATTGATTTAGTGTCGGCATCCACCATTTCAAAATCTAACATATCCATCCGCTCTGACGTCGGCATTGAATCAATGAGGGGGGCACGAGAGAGGCTCACAAAAACCACCTCTCCCATTGTAGCCATGATAGGCACACAAAAAATTGCTAGAGCACCAAGCACCCACCTCATGGCTATAGACAAGGGCTCACCATTAGATCAACTTCGAAATCGCAAAATAGACACAGTGTAGAATGGCAATCGGTGCCAAGTCTCTTCTGTAATTGTGTCGATCGAGTGATCGAAGAAGGTGATCTAAGAGAGGGTCCAAGGGTAGGCATTCATTGGGAGATTCATGTCGATGGAAAAAATTTATGCAATACCAGAGCAACACCAGACGAAGGTGCTAGATGAGGGCTCCCATTTTAGATCGAGTTTTAAAATCACAAAGTAGACGCGATGAGGGCTGGCAACCGCTGCAAAACATTTTTCCAAAATTGCGCCAGCTGAGTGACAAGAAAACAAGATCTAAAGGAGAGTCAAGGAATAGTACCTCGAGGGTGGGCTTTGTGCCCCTCCAATTGATTCAACATTGACATCCATCATTTCAAAATCTGACATTTCCATCCACCTTGACACCACCATTGAATCAATGATAGGGGCATGAGAGAGGCTCGTGGTAACAACCTCTCCTATATAAGCTATTAGTGCGAGGCTCACTCTACATTAGAAATTAGCAAACACACCATCAACTGCCTTAAAAATCCAAATCATTGAAAATTCTGACCAAACAGCCATCCACGACCCAATTTTTTATGAGGTCGACAGAGAAGCAAAAGATTGTCATCGGTTAGGAGATGTAAATTCATGGAGCCAAGGGACTAAAATGGTCATCGAGCTCATCTGATCAACTGGATGAATTTCAACTTGAAGGGGCCCAATCCAAAATTTTCAGAGGTCATCTCCTAGAACTGTCAAGAAAAAGGCCAATTTTACATGCAAACTCTGCTACTGCGCAAACATAGGTTGCAATTAAAGAGAAATTGCAAGGCTGTCACAATGGCCCGAGGCCAATACTCTGACTAAGTCAATTTTCTCTTGCAATCACCATGCCACCATTCACAAAGAGATCTCCCCATTCACTTGTGATGCGATGCACAATCCAAGTGCTAGACGCGAGCTCGCCCTTGAAAGGCCACTTTCCAAGACATCTCCCGATGACACATTGGAACAACAACCACTGTCGAACCATTCACAATGTTGTGTCGATCAAGTTGGCACAGAGGCGACCTTAGGGAGCTCTTGCGTAGCAATGGGGATGTGCTTTCATACCCATCTCTCACAAAAACCAATGTTAGCTATGAAAAAATTTGGAATCCAAGGGCTCGCATCCATCGATATTGTCGGCACGGGGTCTATATACAAAGGCCACGGAGAGGTTTTGATAAGAGAAGCTCCCCTTCTTGCTCGTACAAACATCCCAAATTCTAGACACAAGCTCCTACCCTTAGCATTTCTCTGCAGATCACTGCAATGACACATTGGAATGACAACCTCTGTCGAACAACTCCCAAAATTGTGGCAATGGAGTGAGAAAGAAGAGAAACTTTGGGGAGCCGCGCATAGCAAACGGGCTACTGCTACTTCATTCCACTCTTATATAGATCCAATGTCATTGATTTCATTTGGAATCTGAGGCTACATTCATCCTTTCTCACACAAGGAATGGCTCTTCTAATCAAATGGCCACGGGGAGCTTCTGATAACAAAGGCTCCCTTGTCACTCGTGATGTGCAGCCCAACTGCTAGACGACGGCTCGCCCTTCAGATCACTGCCTAGGAAACCACCACAATGGCACCATTGGAATGACAACTGCTACTGAACCATTCCAAAAATTTTGTGCCAAAGAAGTTGTTGCAAAGAGAACAACTCTGGGGAGAGAGCCCTCCCATAGCAAAATTGGGATGGCTTCACGGCCCTCCCAATAGAAATGATGTTGGTACCAATATTCCAAATCTGAATAACATGTCTTTCTCAAACACCAGCACTAATCCTATTGGGGAGGGTCACTAAGAGCTTTTGTTATCAAAGCTCCCATTGTAGCCGCGATAGGCACACAAAAATTGCTAGAGTGCCAAGCACCCACCTCATGGCTAGACAAGGGCTTTCCATTAGATCAACTTTGAAATCACAGAGTAGATGTGTTGTAGAATGGCAACTGCTACCAAGTCTCTTCGATAATTGCGTCGGTCGAGTGACCAAAGAAAGTGATCTAAGAGAGGGTCTAAGGGTAGGAATTTGTTGGAGGATTCACGCCGATAGCAAAAATTTATCCAATACCCGAGCAACACCGGACGAAAGTGCTAGACAAGGGCTCTCATTTTAGATCAAGTTTTAAAATCACCAAGTAGATGTGGTGAGGGCTGGCAAACACTGCCAAACCTTTTTCTAAAATTGTGCCACCTGAGGGCCAAGAAAACATGATCTAAAGGAGAGTCCAGGAATAGCACCTCAAGGGTGGGCTTCATGCCCCTCTAAATGATTCAACATCGGCATCCACTATTTCAAAATCTGACATATCCATCTGCCTTAACACTGGTGTTGAATCAATGAGGGGGGCACGGGAGAGGCTCACGATAATGACCTCTCCCTTTGTAGCCGCGATAGGCACACAAATTTTTTTCTAGAGCGCCCACCACCCACCTCATGGCTAGACAAGGGCTTTCCATTAGATCAACTTTGGAATCGTTGTACAGACACGCTGTAGAATCACAACCACTGCCAAGTCTTTTCTATAATTTTGTCGGTCGAGTGATCGAAGAAGGTGATCTAAGAGAGAGTCCAAGGGTAGGAATTCATTGGGGGATTTGCGTCGATAGCAAAAAATTATGCAATACCCGAGCAACACCGGATGGAGGTGCTAGATGAGGGCTCCCATTTTAGATCAAGTTTTACAATCACCAAGTAGATGCGGTGAGGGCTGGCAACTGCTGCCAAACCTTTTTCTGGAACTGCACCAACCAAGTGTCAAGAAAACATGATCTAAAGGAGAGTCAAGGAATACCACCCCAAGGGTGGGCTTCATGCCCCTCTAATTGATTCAACGTTGGCATCCACCGTTTCAAAATCTGACATATCCATCCACCTTGACACCGACGTTGAATCAATCAGAGGGGCACGGGAGAGGCTCATTGCAACGACCTCTCCCATTGTAGCTGTGATAGGCACACAAAAAATTGCTAGAGCGCCAAGCACCCACCTCATGCCTAGACAAGGGCTCACCATTAGATCAACTTCGAAATCACTGAACAGAGGCACTGTAGAATGGCAACCACTGCCAAGTCTCTTCCATAATTGCATCGATCGAGAGATTGAGGAAGGCGATCTAAGAGAGAGTCCAAAGGTAGGCATTTTTTGGGGGATTCGCACTAATAGCAAAAATTTATGCAATACCCGAGCAACACCAGACGGACGTGCTAGACAAGGGCTCCCATTTTAGATCAAGTTTTAAAATCACTAAGTAGATGTGGTGAGGGCTGGCAACCACTGCCAAACCTTTTTCTGAAACTGTGCCAGCAGAGTGTTAAGAAAAAATGATCTAAAGGAGAGTCGAGGAATAGCACCCTAAGGGTGGGCTTCATGCCCCTCTAATTGATTCAACATCAGCGTCCACCGTTTCAAAATCTAACATATCCATTTGCCTTTTCACCAGCATTGAATCAATTAGAGGGGCATGGGAGAGGCTCGCGGAAACCACCTCTCCCATTGTAGCCGCGATAGGCACACAAAAAATTGCTAGAGTGCCAAGCACCCACCTCATGGCTAGACAAGGGCTCACCATTAGATCAATTCCGAAATCACTGAACATACGCGCTGCAGAATGGCAACCGCTACCAAGTCTCTTTCGTAATTGCATCGATCAAGAGATTGAGGAAGGTGATCTAAGAGAGAGTCCAAGGGTAGGCATTCGTTGGGGAATTTGCATCAAAAGAAAAAATTTATGCAATACCCGAGCAACACCGGACAGACGTGCTAGATGAGGGCTCCCATTTTAGATCAAGTTTTAAAATCACCAAGTAGATGCAGTGAGGGCTGGCAACCTCTGCCAAACCTTTTTTTAAAATTGCGCCAGCTGAGTGACAAGAAAACATGATCTAAAGGAGAGTCAAGGAATAGCACCTCGAGGGTGGGCTTCATGCCCCTCTAATTGATTCAACGTCGACATCCACCATTTCAAAATCTGACATATCCATCTGCCTTGACACTGGCATTGAATCAATGAGAGGGGCATGAGAGAGGCTTGCGAAAACCACCTTTCCTATATAAGCTATTAGTGCGAGGCTCCCTCTGCATTAGAAATTAGCGAACACACCAAAAACTGCCTTAAAATTCCAAATCGTTGAAAATTCTGACCAAACAACCATCCACGACCCAATTTTTTATGAGGTTAGAAAAGGAGCAAAAGATTGTCATCGGTTAGGAGATGTGAGTTCATGGAGCCAAGGGAAGAAATGGTCATTGAGCTCATCTGATCAACTGGATGAATTTAACCTTGAAGGGGCCCAATCCAAAAGTTCTGAAGGTCATCTCCTAGAACTATCAAGAACAAGGCCCATCTTACATGCAAACTCTGCTACTGCACAAACATACGTTGCAATTAACGAGAAATTGCAAGGCCATCACAATGGTGTGAGGCCAATGCTCTGACTAAGTCAATTTTCTCTTGCAATCAGCATGCCACCATTCATAGAGAGATCTCCCCATTCACTTGTGATGCAATGCACAATCCAAGTGCTAGACGCGAGCTCACGCTTGAAAGGCCACTTTCCAAGACATCCCCCGATGACACATTCGAAGGACAACCACTATTGATCCATTCCCAATGTTGTGCCAATTGAGTTGGCATAGAGGTGACCTTAGGGAGCTCCCACGTAGCAATCAGGATGTGCTTTCGTACCCATCTCTCACAAAAACCAATGTTAGCTGTGAACAAAATTAGAATCCAAGGCTCGTATCCATCGATATCGTCGGCACTGGGTCTATATATTCAAAGGCCATGGAGAGGTTCCGATAAGAGAAGCTCCCCTGCTCGCTCGCACAAACATCCCAAATGGTAGACACAAGCTCCCACCCTTAGCATCGCTCTCTAGATCACTGCAATGACACATTGGAATGATAACTACTACCGAACAACTCCCAAATTTATGCTGATGGAGTGAGAAAGAAGAGCAGCTTTTGGGAGCCACACATAGTAAATGGGCTACTGCTTCATTCTGCTCTTATATAGATCTGATGTTGTTGATTTCATTTGGAATCTGAGGTTGCATTCATCCTTGCTCACACAAGAAATGGCTCTTCTCATCGAATGGCCACGGGGAGCTTTCGATTACAAAGGCTCCCTTGTCACTCGTGATGCGCAACCCAACTGGTAGACGACGGCCCTCCCAATAGAAAAAATGCTGGTACCAATATTCCAAATCCAAATAATGTGTCTTTCTCTAACACCAGCACTGATTCTATTGGGGAGGGTCGTCGAGAGCTTTTGTTATCAAAGCTCCTATTGTAGTCGTGATAGGCACACAAAATATTGCTAGAGCACCAAGCACCCACCTCACGGCTAGATAAGGGCTCGGCATTAGATCAACTTCGAAATTGTTGTACAGACATGCTTTAGAATGGCAACCACTGTCAAGTCTCTTCCATAATTGCATCGGTCGAGTGATCCAAGAAGGTGATCTAAGAGAGAGTTCAAGGCTAGGCATTCGTTGGGAGATTTGCGCCAATAGCAAAAATTCATGCAATACCCGAGCAACACCGGACGGAGGTGCTAGATGAGGGCTCCCATTTTAGATCAAGTTTTAAAATCACCAAGTAGATGCGGTGAGGACTAGCAACCGTTGCCAAACCTTTTTCCAAAATTGTGCCAGTTGAGTGACAAGAAAACATGATCTAAAGGAGAGTTGAGGAATAGCACCTTGAGGGTGGGCTTCATGCCCCTCTAATTGATTCAATGTCGGCATCCACTGTTTCAAAATCTGACATATCCATCCGCCCTGACATCGGCATTTAATCAATGAGAGGGGCGTGGGAGACACTTGTGGCAACCACCTCTCCTATATAAGCTATTAGTTCCAGACTCACTCTACATTAGAAATTAGTGAAAAATTTGACAACTGCCTTAAAAATCCAAATCGTTGAAAATTTTGACCAAACAGCCAATCCACGACCCAATTTTTTATGAGGTTGTCAGAGGAGCAAAAGATTGTCATTGGTTAGGAGATGTGAGTTCATGGAGCCAAGGGACTAAAATGGTCCTCGAGCTCATCCGATCAATTGGATGAATATCACCTTGAAGGGGCCCAATCCAAAAGTTCCGAAGGTCATTTCCTGGAACTGTCAAGAACAAGGTCCATCTTACATGCAAACTCATCTACTGTGTAAACATAGGTTGCAATTAAAGAGAAATTGCAAGGCTATCACAATGGGTCGAGGCCAATGCTCCGAATAAGTCAATTTTCTCTTGCAATCACCATCCCGCCATTCATAGAGAAATCTCCCCATTCACTTGTGACACGAGGCAAAATCCAAGTGCTACACACGAGCTCGCCCTTGAAAGAAAGACCACTTTCCAAGACATCCCTCGATGACACATTGGAATGACAACCGCTGTTGAACCATTCCCAATGTTGTGTCATTCGAGTTGGCATAGAGGCGACCTTAGGGAGCTCTCGCATAGCAATCAGGATGTGCTTTCATACCCATCTCTCACAAAAACCAATGTTAGCTATGAACAAATTTAGAATCGAAGGCTCGTATCCATCAATATCATTGGCACTGGGTCTATATATTCAAAGGCCACAGAGAGGTTTCGATAAGAGAAGCTCCCCTGCTCGCTCATACAAACATCCCAAATGCTAGACACAAGCTCCTGCCCTTAGCATCACTCTCCAGATCACTGCAATGACACATTGGACTGACAACCACTGTCAGACAACTCTCAAATTTTTTTTGACGGAGTGAGAAAGAAGAGAAACTTTGGGGAGTTGCGCATAGAAAATGGTCTACTACTTCATTTTGCTCTTATATATAGATCTGATGTCCTTGATTTCATTTGGAATCTGAGGCTATATTCATCCTTGGTCACACAAGCAATGGCTCTTCTCATCGAATGGCCACGAGGAGCTTCCGGTTACAAAGGCTCCCTTGTCACTCATGATGTGCAGCCCAACTACTAGACGATGGCTCGCCCTTCAGATCGCTGCCTAGGCAACCACCATAATGGCACCATTGGAATGACAACCGCTGCCAAACCATTCTAGAAATTTTTTTCCAAAGAAGTTGTTGCAAACAGAACCACTCTGGGGAGAGAGCCGTCGCATAGCAAAATCGGGATGGCTTCACGACCCTCCCAATAGAAATGATGCTAGTGCCAATATTCCAAATATGAATAATGTGTCTTTCTCGAATACCAGCACTGATTCTATTGGGGAGGGTTGCTGAGAGCTTTTGTTATCAAAGCTCCCATTGTAGCCGCGATAGGCACACAAAAACTTGCTAGAGTGCCAAGCACCCACCTCATGGCTAGACAAGGGCTCGCCATTAGATCAACTTCGAAATCACTGAAGAGACACAATATAGAATGGCAACCACTGCAAAGTCTCTTTCATAATTAAGTCAGTCAAGTGATCCAAGAAGTTGATCTAAGAGAGAGTTCAAGGCTAGGCATTCGTTGGGGGATTCGCGCCGATAGCAAAAATTCATGCAATACCTGAGCAACATCGGACGGAGGTGCTAGACGAGGGCTCCCATTTTAGATCAAGTTTTAAAATCACCAAGTAGACATGGTGAGGGCTGGCAACCGCTGCCAAACGTTTTTCCAAAATTGCACCAGCTGAGTGACAAGAAAACATGATCTAAAGGAGAGTCAAGGAATAGCACCTCTAGGGTGGGATTCATGTGCCTCTAATTGATTCAACGTCAACGTCCACCATTTCAAAATCTAACATATCCATCCACCCTGACACTGGAATTGAATCAATGAGAAGGGCATGGGAGAGGCTCACGGAAACCACCTCTCCTATATAAGCTATTAGTGTGAGGCTTGCTCTGCATTACAAATTAGTGAACAAAATGATAATTGAATTAAAAATCCAAATTGTTGAAAATTCTGACCAAACAACCATCAACGACCCAATTTTTTATGAGGTCATTAGAGGAGCAAAAGATTGTCATCAGTTAGGAGATGTGAATTCATTGAGCCAAGGGACTGAAATGGTCCTCGAGCTCATCCGATCAACTGGATGAATTTCACCTTGAAGGGCCCCAATCCAAAAGTTCCAGAGGTCATCTCCTGGAACTGTAAGAACAAGGTCCATCTTACATGCAAACTCTGCTACTGCACAAACATAGGTTGCAATTAAAGAGAAATTGCAAGGCTGTCATAATGGCCCTTGGTCAATGCTCTGACTAAGTCAATTTTGTCTTGCAATCACCATGCCACCGTTCATAGAGAGATTGCCCCATTCACTTGTGACACGATGCACAATCCAAGTGCTAGACACGAGCTCGCCCTTGAAAGACCACTTTCCAAGACATCCCCCGATGACACATTGGAATGACAACCATTGTCCAACCATTCCCAATGTTGTGCCGATCAAGTTGGCATAGAGGCAACCTTAGGGAGCTCCCACGTAGCAATCGAGATGTGCTTTTTTACCCATCTCACACAAAAAACAATGTTAGCTTTGAAAAAAAATTAAATCCAAGGCTCGTATCCATCGATATCGTCGGCACTGGGTCTATATATTCAAAGGCCATGGAGAGGTTCCGATAAGAGAAGCTCCTCTGCTCTCTCGCACAAACATCCCAAATGCTAGACACAAGCTCTCGCCCTTAGCATCACTCTCCAAATTGCCGCAATGACACATTGGAATGACAACCGCTATCAAAAAATTCTTGAATTTGTGCTGATGGAGTGAGAAAGAAGAGCAACTTTGGGGAGTCGCGCATAGCAAACGGGCTTCTACTTCATTCTGCTCTTATATATAGATCTGATGTCATTGATTTCATTCAGAATCAGAGGCTGCATTCATCCTTGGTCACACAAGCAATGGCTCTTTTTGTTGAATGGCCATGGGGAGCTTTCGATTACAAAGGCTCCCTTATCACTCGTGATGCATAGCCCAACTGCTAGACGACGGCTCACCCTTTAGATCACTGCCGAGGCAATCACCACAATGGCACCATTGGAATGACAACCGCTGCCAAACAATTCTGAAATTTTTTTGCCAAACAAGTTTTTGCAAAGAGAATGACTCTAGGGAGAGAGCCCTCACACAACAAAATCGGGATGGCTTCATGGCCCTCCCAATAGAAAGGATGCTAGTGCCAATATTCCAAATTTGAATAACGTGTCTTTCTCAAACACCGGCACTGATTATATTGGGGAGGGTCGCTGAGAGCTTTTGTTATCAAAGCTCCCATTATAGCCATGATAGGCACACAAAAAATTGCTAGAGCACCAAGCACCCACCTCATGGCTAGACAAGGGCTCGGCATTAGATCAACTTCAAAATCGCTGAATAGATGCACTATAGAATGGCAACCACTGCCAAGTCTCTTTCATAATTGCGTCGGTTGAGTGATCAGAGAAGGTGATCTAAGAGATCATCCAAGGGTAGGAATTTTTTGGGGGATTCGCGTTGATAGCAAAAATTTATGGAATACCTGAGCAACAGCAGATGGAGGTGCTAGACTAGGGCTCCTATTTTAGATCAACTTTTAAAATCACCAAGTAGATGCGGTGAGGGCTGGCAACTGCTGCCAAACCTTTTTCCGAAATTGTGCTAGCTGAGTGACAAGAAAACATGATCTAAAGGAGAGTCAAGGAATAGAACCTTGAGGGGCATGGGAGAGGCTCGTGGCAACCACCTCTCCTATATAAGCTATTAGTGCGAGGCTTGCTCTACATTGGAAATTAGCGAACACATCGATAACTACCTTAAATATCCAAATCGTTGAAAAATGTGATGAAACAACCATCCACGACCCCATTTTTTATGAGGTTGGTAGAGGAGAAAAAGATTTTCATCGGTTAGGAGATGGGAATTCATGGAGCCAAGGTAGTGAAATGGCCACCTTTTGGCGATCGGGCGGAACAGCTCGACTCGGGTGGAATAGCTCGATTAGGACGAATTGACAATACCGTTTGCCTCAGTGCCTTTTTTGAGGTTTCCCTTAGAGGAGTAGACACAATGTCGACCTTGATCATCTAGGAGTCTAAGTAGGATGGCATGGTAACAACGGCTCGGCATTTGGAGTGTCTATGGCAGCTGGATGGAATTTGAATTCATGGAGCCAAGGGAGTGAAATGGTCATCGAGCTCATTCGATCAACTGGATGAATTTCACCTTGAAGGGGCCCAATCCAAAAGTTCCAAAGGTCATCTCCTAGAACTGTCAAGAACAAAAGCCAATCTTACATGCAAACTCTACTATTGTGCAAACATAGGTTTCAATTATAGAGAAATTGCAAGCATAATGGCCCGAGCCAAATGCTCTGACTACTAAGTCAATTTTCTCTTGCAATCACCAAGCTACCGTTCACAGAGACATGAGTTCGCCCTTGAAAGGCCGCATTCCAAGACATCTCGATGACACACTGGAATGACAACTACTGTCTAACCATTCCCAATGTTGTGCCAATCGAGTTGGCACAGAGGTGATCTTAGGGAGCTCTCACGTAGCGATTGGGAAGTGCTTTCGTACCCATCTCTCACAAAAACAAATGTTAGCTGAACAAATTTAGAAACCAAGACTTGTAACCATCAATATCATTAGCACTGGGTCTATATTCAAAGGCCACGAAGAGGTTTCGATAAGAGAAGCTCCCCTGCTCACTTGCACAAACATCCCCAAATGCTAGACACAAGCTCCTACCCTTAGCATCGCTCTCCAAATCACCGCAATGACACATTGGAATGACAACCACTGTCAAACAACTCCCGAATTTGTGTCAATGGAGTGAGAAAGAAGAGCCAGATCAGGTCGATGAAAATGGCTAAGCCAGATCGGGTCGGCCAGCATGGCTCGCCCAGATCAGGTCGGCCAGCATGGCTCAGCCACCATTTTTTGCTGAGAGCTTTTGATATTAAAGCTCCCATGTAGCTGCAATAAGTACACCATGACAAATTGCTAGAGCGCTGAGCACCCATAGCAAATTGCCATTATACCAAGCAATGCCGGAGTGTTAGACAAGGCCTCACATTTAGATCAAGGTTTAAAATTACCAAAAAGTCATGCCATGGATTGGCAACCGCTACCTCACCTTTTCCAAAATTGAGTCATTGGAAAACATGATCTAATAAAGGAGAGCTGAGGAAAAGCACTTAGAGATCACTTCATGCCCCTTTCATTGATTCAACATCAACATACACCATTTGAAAATCCAACAATTTGATCCACCTAGACACCAATGTTGAATCAATGAAAGGGGTATGGGAGAGGCTCGCGGCAACCACCTCTCCTATATAAGCTATTAGTGTGAGGCTCCTTCTGCATTTGAAATCTGTAGTAGCACGAAAAAATCCCTTAAAAATCCAATTGAATGAAAAATGTGACCAAATAGCCATCCACAACACCATTTTTGGAGCTCGACAAGATCGGGTCGACGAAAACAGCTCGGCCAGATCGGGTCGGCCAGCATGGCTTGCCCAGATTGGGTCGGCCAGAATGGCTCGCCCATATTAGGTCAGCCAGCATGGCTCAGCCACCATTTTTTGCCAAGATCTTTTAGTATTAAAGCTCCCATGTAGTCGTGATAAGTACACCATGAAAAATTGCTAGAACGCCAAGCACCCATAGCAAATTGCCATTATACCAAGCAATGCCGGAGTGCTAGACAAGGGCTCACTTTTAGATTAAGTTTTAAAATCACCAAAAAGACATGCCATGGATGCACAATTGCTGCCTCACCTTTTCAAAAATTTAGTCATCAGAAAACATGATCTAAAGGGAAAATCACTCAGAGATCACTTCATGCCCCTTTCATTGATTCAACATTAGCATACACCGTTTGAAAATCCAACAATCTGATCCGCCTAGACACCAATGTTGAATCAATGAAAGGGGCATGGGAGAGGATCGCGGAAACCACCTCTCCTATATAATATATTAGTGCAAGGCTCCTTCTGCATTAGAAATCTGTGATAGCATGGAAAAATCCCTTAAAAATCCAATTCAATGAAAAATGTGACCAAATAGCCATCCACGACACTCTTTTTTGAGCTCGGCCAGATTGGGTCAATGAAAACTGCTCATCCACATCGGGTCGGCCAGAATGGCTTGCCCAGTTCGCGTCGGCCAGAATGGCTCACCCAGATCGGGTCAGCCAGCATGGCTTGCCTAGATCGCGTCAGCCAGAATGGCTCGCCTAGATCGGCTCGACCAACATGGCTCAGCCACCATTTTCCATTGAGAGCTTTCGGTATTAAAACTCCCATGTAGCCATGATAAGTACACCATGACAAATTGCTAGAGCACCAACCACCCATACCAAATTGCCATTAACCAAGCAACGTTGGAGTGCTAGACAAGGGCTCACATTTAGATCAAGTTTTAAAATCACCAAAAAGACATGCCATGGATCGACAACCGCTACCTCACCTTTTCCAAAATTGAGTCATCAAAAAACATGATCTAAAGGAGAGTCAAGGAAAAGCAGTGAGATCGCTTCATGCCCCTTTCATTGATTCAACATTAGCATACACTGTTTGAAAACCCAACAATCTGAGCCGCCTAGACACCAATGTTGAATCAATGAAAGGGGCATGGGAGAGGCTCGGGGCAACCACCTCTCCTATATAAGCTATTAGTGTGAGGCTCCTTCTACATTAGAAATTTTTGATAGCACGAACAACTCCCTTAAAAATCCAATTCAATGAAAAATCTGACCAAACAGCCATCCACGACACCGTTTTTGGAGCTCGGCCAGCATGGCTAACCCAAAATAGCTCAGCCAGCATGGCTCAGCTAGCATAGCTCACCCAAAACGGCTTGGCCAGCATGGCTCACCCAGATCAGGTCAGCCAGAATGGCTCGCCCAGATCGGCTCAGCCAGCATGGCTCGGCCAGAACGGCTTAGCCAGATCAGGTCGGCCAGCAGGGCTCGCTCAGATCGGGTCGGCTAGGCTGGCCCACCCACCATTTTTCAAGCACATTACCTCCCCTATATAAGCTATTAGTACAAGGCTTACTCTACATCAAAAATGTACATTCAGTGGACAAGTACCTTAAAACCCAATTCAATGAAAAATGTGACCGAATAGCTACCATTTTATATCAGAAGCTACCCGATTTGAGAATTATGACTCAAGTAGAATGGCTCGGGTACCCATTTTATATTGCAAGTTACCCAAATTTGAAAATTATGGCTCGGCTTGAATTTTGTATCGTAGGCAACCCAATTCAAAAATTATGGCTCGGCTAGAATAGCTCAACTTCCATTTTATATCTAAGGCTACTCGATTTGAAAATTATGACTCGACTTTATTTCGAGCACACTGCCTCTCTTATATAAGATATTAGTGCAAGGCTTACTCTGCATTTTAGAATATGCATTCACGTAGACAAGTGTCTTAAAAAAATCAATTCATTCAAAAATGTAAGCAAATAGCCATCCACGATCCCGTTTTTGCTGAATTTCGCAACGAAGCAAAAAATTGACATTGGTTAGGTGGCATGATTTCATGAGCCACGGGAGTAAATTAATGGTGACGAAAGATGGTAAGTCAACTAGGTGAGATGACTTTAAGATGTCACTGGGTAGGGAAACTTGGTAAGGCGACATGGTAAGTCAATGTGGTGACTTGACTTGGTGAGCATTTACTTAAAAGTGAACTTGTTGAGGCGACTTTCTGGGGTGACTTGGCGAGCCCACATGGTGAGATGCCTTGGCGAGCAAAGCTAGCTAGCCTGGTGCTGAGATGACTTGGCCAAAAGACTTGGCTAGCCTAAAGGAACTTAAAGAGTCAACTTGGTGAGACTGCTTGGTGGGCCGACCTGGTGGGGTGACTTGATGAATGAACTTAAAGAGTCCACTTGGTGGGCTGACCTGGTGGTGTGACTTGATGAAAGAACCTAAAGTGTTGACTTGGTGAGAGTACTTGGTGGGCAGACATAGCGGGGTTGTTTGATGAATGAACTTAAAGAGTCAACTTGGTGAGAGTACTTAGTGGGCTGACTTGATGAACGAACCTAAAGAGTCAACTTGGTGGGCCGACTTGGCAGGGTGACTTGATGAATGAACTTAGGGAGTCAACTTGGTGGGCTGACCTGGCAGGGTGACTTGATGAACAAACTTAAAGAGTCAACTTGGTGAGAGTACTTGGTGGGCTGACCTGGCGGGGTGACTTGATGAACAAACTTAAAGAGTCGACTTGGTGAGAGTACTCGGTGGGCTGACTTGGTCACGTGACTTGATGAATGAACTTAAAGAGTCGACTTGGTGGGCTGACTTGGCCGGGTGACTTGATGAATGAACCTAAAGAGTCAACTTGGTGGGCCGAACTAGTGGGGTGACTTGGTGAGAGTACTTGGTGGTCTGACCTGGCAGGGTGAATTGATGAACGAACTTAGAGAGTCGACTTTGTGAGAGTACTTGGTGGGTCAAATTGGCAGGATGACTTGATGAACAAACTTAAAGAGTCAACTTGGTGGGCCGAGCTGGCAGGGTGAATTGATGAACGAACTTAAAGAGTCAACTTGGTGAGAGTACTTGGTGGGCCGACCTGGTGGAGCGACTTGATGAACAAACTTAAAGATTTGACTTGGTGAGAGTACTTGGTGGGGTGACTTGATGAACAAACCTAAAGAGTCAACTTGGTGAGAGTACTTGGTGGGCCGACCTGGTGGGGTGACATGATGAACAAACTTAAAGAGTTGACTTGGTGAGAGTACTTGGTGGGCTGACCTGGCAGGGTCACCTAATGAACGAACTTAAAGAGTCGACTTGGTGGGCTGACTTGGCAGAGTGACTTCATGAATGAACTTAAAGAGTCCACTTGGTGGGCCGACCTTGTGGGGTGACTTGATGAACGAACTTAAAGAGTCAACTTGGTGAGAGTAATTTGTGGGCTGACCTGGTGGGGTGACCTGATGAATGAACTTAAAGAGTCAACTTGGTGGGGTGACTTGATGAACGCACTTGAAGGGTCAAATTGTTAGGGTGACTCTATGAACGGACCTAAAGAGCTAACTTTGTGAGAGTACTTGGTGGGGTGACTTGATGAACAGACTTAAAGAGTCAACTTGGTGAGAGTACTTGGTTGGGTGACTTGATGAGCGCACTTGAAGAATCGACTTGGTTAGAATACTTGGTGGGGTGACTTGATGAACAGACTCAAAGAGTCGACTTGCTGAGAGTACTTGGTGGCTCGACTTGATGAGCATACTTAAAGAGTCCACTTGGTGAGAGTACTTGGTGGGGTGAACTAATGAACGAACTTAAAGAATCGACTTGGTGGGAGTACTTGGTTGGTCAAACTGGTGGGGTCACTTGATGAACGGACATAAAGAGTTGACTTAGTGAGAGTACACGTACTTGTTTTGGTGACTTGATGAATGGACTTAAAGAGTCGACTTGGTGGGGTCAATTGATGAAAGGACTTAAAGAGTTGACTTGGTGAGAGTACTTGGTGGGGTAACTTGATGAAAGAACTTAAAGGGTTGACTTGGCGGGGTGACTTGGTGAACGGACCTAAAGAGTTGACTTGGTGAGAGCACTTGGTGGGGTGACTTGATGAATGGACTCAAAGAGTCAACTTGGTGAGAGTACTTGGTGGCTCGACTTGATGAGTAGACTCAAAGAGTCCACTTGGTGAGAGTACTTGGCGGGGTGAACTGATGAAAGAACTTAAAGAGTCAACTTGGTGGGAGTACCTGGTGGGTTGACCTGGTTGGGTGACTTGATGAAGGGACATAAAGAGTCAACTTAGTGAGAGTACTTGTTCTGGTGACTTGATGAACGGACTTAAATAGTTGACTTGGTGGGGTGACTTGATGAAAGGACTTAAAGAGTTGACTTGGTGAGAGTACTTGGTGGGGTGACTTGATGAACGCACTTGAAGAATTGACTTGGTTAGAGTACTTGGTGGGGTGACTTGATGAATAGACTCAAAGAGTTGACTTGGTGAGAGTACTTTGTGGCTCGAGTTGATGAGAAGACTTAAAGAGTCAACTTGGTGAGAGTACTTGGTGAGGTGAACTAATGAATGGACTTAAAGAGTTTACTTGGTGCGAGTACTTGGTGGGCCGACCTAGTGGGGTGACGTGATGAATGGACTTAAAGAGTCTACTTGGTTAGAGTACTTGTTCTGGTGACTTGATGAATGGACTTGAAGAGTTGACTTGGTGGGGTGACTTGATCAAAGGACTTAAAGAGTTGACTTGGTGAGAGTACTTGGTGGGGCGACTTGATGAACGGACTTAAAGTGTTGACTTGGTGGGGTGACTTGATGAACACACTTGAAGGGTCGAATTGGTGGGGTGACTTGATGAACAGACCTAAAGAGTTGACTTGGTTAGAGTACTTGGTGGGGTGACTTGATGAACAAAGTTAAAGAGTCAACTTGGTGAGAGTACTTGGTCGGGTGACTTGATGAACGCACTTGAACAATTGACTTGGTTAGAGTAGTTGGTGGGGTGACTTGATGAAGGAACTTAAAGAGTCAACTTGGTGGGCCAATCTGGTAGGGTGACTTGATGAACGAAATTAGAGAGTCAACTTGGTGAGAGTACTTGGTGACTTAGTGGGCCGACTTGGCCAAGTGACTTGATGAACAAAGTTAAAGAGTCCACTTGGTGGGCTGACCTGGTGGGGTGACTTGATGAATGAACCTAAAGAGTCAACTTGGTGAGAGTACTTGGTGGGTAGACATAGCGGGGTGATTTGATGAACGAACTTAATGAGTCGACTTGGTGAGAGTACTTGGTGGGGTGACTTGATGAACGAACCTAAAGAGTCAACTTGGTGGGCTGACCTGGCAGAGTGACTTGATGAACGAACTTAAAGAGTCAACTTGGTGGGCAAACTTGGCAGGGTGACTTGATGAACAAACTTAAAGAGTTGACTTAGTGAGGGTACTTGGTGGGCCGACCTGGCGGGGTGACTTGATGAACAAACTTAAAGAGTCAACTTGGTGAGAGTACTCGAAGGAATGACCTGGTCATGTGACTTGATGAAAGAACTTAAAGAGTCAACTTTTTGGGCCAACTTGGCTGGGTGACTTGATGAACGAACTTAAAGAGTCAACTTGGTGGGTCGAACTAGTGGGGTGACTTGGTGAGAGAACTTGGTGGGCTGACCTAGCAGGGTGACTTGATGAAAAAACTTAGAGAGTCAACTTTGCAAGAGTACTTGGTGGGTCGAACTGGCAGGGTGACTTGATCAATGAACTTAAAGAGTTGACTTGGTGATAAAACTTGGTGGGCTGAGCTGGCGGGGTGACTTGATGAGCAAACTTAAAGAGTCGACTTGGTGAGAGTACTTGGTGGGCTGACCTGGCGGGGTGACTTGATGAACTAACTTAAATAGTCAACTTGGTGGGCCGACTTGGAAGAGTGACTTCATTAACAAACTTAAAGAGTCCACTTGGTGGGGTGACCTGGCGGGGTGACTTGATGAACGAACTTAAAGAGTCGACTTGGTGAGAGTAATTTTTTGGCTAACCTGGTAGGGTGACTTGATGAATTAACTTAAAGCATCGACTTGGTGGGTTGACTTGATGAATGCACTTGAATGGTCAACTTGGAGGGGTGACTCTATGAACAGACCTAAAGTGTTGACTTGGTGAGAGTACTTGGTGGGGTGACTTGATGAACAGACTTAAAGAGTTGAATTAGTGAGAATACTTGGTGGGGTGACATGATGAGCGCACTTGAAGAAATGACTTGGTTAGAGTACTTGGTGGGGTGACTTGATGAACGAACTCAAAGAGTCGACTTGGTGAGAGTACTTGGTGGCTCGACTTGATGATTGGACTTAAAGAGTCCACTTGGTGAGAGTACTTAGCAGGGTGAACTGATGAACGAACTTAAAAAATTGACTTGGTGGGAGTACTTGGTTGGCCGAACTGGTGGGGTGATTTGATGAATGGACATAAAGAGTCGACATGGTGAGAGTAATTGTACTTATTTTGGTGACTTGATGAATGGACTTAAAGAGTTGACTTGGTGGGGTGACTTGATGAAAGGACTTAAAGAGTTGACTTGGTGAGAGTACTTGGTGGGGTGACTTGATGAAAGAACTTAAAGGGTCGACTTGGTGGGGTGACTTGATGAATGGACTTAAAGAGTTGACTCGGTGAGAGCAATTGGTGGGGTGACTTGATGAATGGACTCAAAGAGTCGACTTGGTAAGAGTACTTGGTGGCTCGACTTGATGAGTAGACTTAAAGAGTCCACTTGGTGAGTGTACTTGGTGGGGCGAACTGATGAATGGACTTAAAGAGTCGACTTGGTGGGAGTACTTGGTGGGTTGACCTGGTGGGGTGACTTGATGAAGGGACATAAAGAGTCGACTTGGTGAGAGTACTTGTTCTGGTAACTTGATGAACAAACTTAAACAGTCAACTTGGTGGGGTGACTTGATGAAAGGACTTAAAGAGTCGACTTGGTGAGAGTACTTGGTGGGGTGACTTGATGAACGCAATTGAAGAATCGACTTGGTTAGAGTACTTGGTGGGGTGACTTGATGAATGGACTCAAAGAGTCAACTTTGTGAGAGTACTTGGTGGCTTGACTTGATGAGCAGACTTAAAGAGTCAACTTGGTGAGAGTACTTGGCAGGGTGAACTGATGAACAGACTTAAAGAGTCGACTTGGTGGGAGTACTTGGTGGGCTGACCTGGTAGGGTGACTTGATAAATGGACTTAAAGAGTTGACTTGGTTAGAGTACTTGTTCTTGTGACTTGAGGAATGAACTTGAAGGGTTGACCTGGTGGGTTGACTTGATGAAAGGAATTAAAGAGTCAACTTGGTGAGAGTACTTGGTGGGGCGACTTGATGAACGGACTTAAAGGGTCGACTTGGTGGGGTGACTTGATGAACACAGTTGAAGGGTCGACTTGATGGGGTGACTTGATGAACGGACCTAAAGAGTTGACATGGTGAGAGTAATTGGTGGGGTGACTCATTAAACAGAGTTAAAGAGTCGACTTGGTGAGAGTACTTGGTTGGGTGACTTGATGAATGCACTTGAAGAATTGACTTGGTTAGAGTACTTGGTGGGGCAACTTGATCAACGAATTTAAAGAGTCGACTTGGTGGGCCGACCTGGCGGGGTGACTTGATGAACAAACTTAGAGAGTCGACTTGGTGAGAGTACTTGGTGACTTGGTGGGCCGACCTAGCCGGGTGACTTGATGAATGAACTTAAAGAGTGCACTTGGTGGGCCGACCTAGCATGGTGACTTGATGAATGAACCTAAAGAGTCAACTTGGTGAGAGTTCTTGGTGGGCAGACATAGCGGGGTGATTTTATGAACGAACTTAAAGAGTCGACTTGGTGAGAGTACTTGGTGGGTTGACCTCATGAATGAACCTAAAGAGTCAACTTGGTGGGCTGACCTAGCAGGGTGACTTGATGAATGAACTTAAAGAGTTGACTTGGTGGGCCGACCTGGCAGGGTGACTTGATGATCAAACTTAAAGAGTTGATTTGGTGAGAGTACTTGGTGGGCCGACCTGGCAAGGTGAGTTGATGAAGAAACTTAAAGAGTCGACTTGGTGAGAGTACTCGATGGGCTGACCTGGTCATGTGACTTGATGAATGAACTTAAAGAGTCAACTTGGAGGGCCAACTTGGTCGGTTGACTTGATGAATGAACTTAAAGAGTCAACTTGGTGGGTCAAACTAGCAGGGTGACTTGGTGAGAGTACTTGGTGGGCTGACCCGGTAGGGTGACTTGATGAATGAAGTTAGAGAGTCAACTTTGTGAGATTACTTGGTGGGTCAAACTGGCAGGGTGACTTGATGAACAAACTTAAAGAGTCAACTTGGTGAGAGAACTTGGTGGGCCGAGCTGGCGAGGTGAATTGATGAACGAACCTAAAGAGTCAACTTTGTGAGAGTACTTGGTGGGCCGACCTGGTGGGGTGACTTGATGATCGAACTTAAAGGGTTGACTTGGTGAGAGTACTTGGTAGGCTGACCTAGCAGAGTGACTTGATCAACAAACTTAAAGAGTCAACTTGGTGAGAGTACTTGGTGGGGTGACTTGATGAACAAACCTAAAGAGTCAACTTGGTGAGAGTACTTGGTGGGATGACCTGGCGGGGTGACTTGGTGAGCAAACTTAAAGAGTTGACTTGGTGAGAGTAGTTGGTGGGCTGACCTGGTGGGGTGACTTGATGAATGAACTTAAAGAGTCGACTTGGTGGGCTGACTTGGCAGAGTGACTTCATGAACAAACTTAAAGAGTCCACTTGGTGGGCTGACTTGGTGGGGTGACTTGATGAACGAAGTTAAAGAGTCGACTTGGTGAGAGTAATTTGTGGGCTAACCTGGCAGAGTGACTTGATGAATGAACTTAAAGAGTCAACTTGGTGGGGTGACTAGATGAACGCACTTGAAGGGTCAACTTGGTGGGGTGACTCTATGAACGGACCTAAAGAGTTGAATTGGTGAGAGTACTTTGTGGGGTGACTTGATGAACAGACTTAAAGAGTCGACTTGGTGAGAGTACTTGCTGGGGTGACTTGATGAGCAGACTTGAAGAATCGACTTGGTTAGAGTACTTGGTGGGGTGACTTGATGAACGAACTCAAAGAGTCAACTTGTTGAGAGTACTTGGTGGCTCGACTTGATGAGTAGACTTAAAGAGTCCACTTGGTGAGAGTACTTGGCGGGGTGAACTGATGAACGGACTTAAAGAATTGACTTGGTGGGAGTACTTTTTTGGTTGAACTGGTGGGGTGACTTGATGAATGGACATAAAGAGTCGACTTGGTGGGAGTACTTGTACTTGTTCTAGTGACTTGATGAACAGATTTAAAGGATGACTTGGTGGGGTGACTTGATGAAAGGACTTAAAGAGTTGACTTGGTGAGAGTACTTGGTGGGGTGACTTGATGAAAGAACTTAAAGGGTCGACTTGGCAGGGTGACTTGGTGAACAGACCTAAAGAGTTGACTTGGTGAGAGCACTTGGTGGGGTGAGTTAATGAATGGACTCAAAGAGTCGACTTGGTGAGAGTACTTGGCGGGCCGACCTAGCAGAGCATCTTGATGAAAAAACTTAAAGAGTCAACTTGGTGAGAGTACTTGGTGGGGTGATTTGATGAACAAACCTAAAGAGTCAAGTTGGTGAGAGTACTTGGTGGGTCGACTTGGCGGGGTGACTTGGTGAGAAAACTTAAAGAGTCGACTTGGTGAGAGTACTTGGTGGGCTGACCTGGCAGGCTGACTTGATGAATGAACTTAAAGAGTCAACTTGGTGGGCCAACTTGGTAGAGTGACTTCATGAATGAACTTAAAGAGTCCACTTGGTGGGCCGACCTGGTGGGGTGACTTGATGAACGAACTTAAAGAGTCCAGTTGGTGAGAGTAATTTGTTGGCTGACCTGGTAGGGTGACTTGATGAATGAACTTAAAGAGTCGACTTGGTGGGGTGACTTGATGAATGCACTTGAAGGGTTGACTTGGTGGGGTGACTCTATGAACAGACCTAAAGAGTTGACTTGGTGAGAGTACTTGGTGGGGTGACTTGATGAACAGACTTAAAGAGTCGACTTGGTCAGAGTACTTGGTGGGGTTACTTAATGAGTGCACTTGAAGAATCGACTTGGTTATGGTACTTGGTGGGGTGACTTGATGAATGAACTCAAAGAGTCAAATTTCATAGAGTACTTGGTGGCTCAACTTGATGAGCTGACTTAAAGAGCCCACTTGGTGAGAGTACTTGGCGGTGGGAACTGATGAATGGACTTAAAAAATCTACTAGGTGGGAGTACTTGGTTGGTCAAACTCATGGGGTGACTTGATGAATAGACATAAAGAGTCGAATTGGTGAGGGTACTTGTACTTTTTTTGGTGACTTGATGAATGGACTTAAAGAGTCGACTTGGAGGGGTGACTTGATGAGAGGACTTAAAGAGTTGACTTGGTGAGAGTACTTGGTGGGGTGACTTGATGAAAGAACTTAAAGGGTCGACTTGGTGGGTTGACTTGGTGAATGGAACTAAGGAGTTGACTTGGTTAAAGCACTTGGTGGGGTGACTTGATGAATGGACTCAAAGAGTCGACTTGGTGAGAGTACTTGGTGGCTCGACTTGATGAGAAAACTCAAATAGTCCACTTCGTGAGTGTACTTGGTAGGGCGAAGTGATGAAAAAACTTAAAAAATTGACATGGTGGGCTGACCTGGTAGGGTGACTTGATGAAGGGACATAAAGAGTCAACTTGGTGAGAGTACTTGTTTTGGTGACTTGATGAACGAACTTAAATAGTTGACTTGGTGGGGTTACTTGATGAAAGGACTTAAAGAGTCAACTTGGTGAGAGTACTTGGTGGGGTGAGTTGATTAATGCACTTGAAGAATCGACTTGGTTAGAGTACTTGGGGGGGTGACTTGATGAACGAACTCAAAGAGTCGACTTGGTGAGAGTACTTGGTGGCTCAACTTGATGAGCAGACTTAAAGAGTCAACTTGGTGAGAGTACTTGGTGCAATGAACTGATGAACAGAGTTAAAGATACAACTTTGTGCGCCGACTTGGTGGGGTGACTTGATGAACGGACTTAAATAGTTGACTTGGTTAGAGTACTTGTTCTGGTGACTTGATGAACAGACTTGAAGAGTCGACTTGGTGGGGTGACTTAATGAAAGGACTTAAACAGTCGACTTGGTGAGAGTACTTGCTGGGGTGACTTGATGAATTAACTTAGAGAGTCGACTTGGTGAAAGTACTTGGTAACTTGGTGGGCCGACCTAGCCAGGTGACTTGATGAACAAACTTAAAGAGTCCACTTGGTGGGCTGACCTAGCAGGGTGACTTGATGAATGAACCTAAAGAGTCGACTTGGTGAGAGTACTTGGTGGGTAGACATAGCGTGGTGATTTGATGACCAAACTTAAAGAGACGACTTGGTGAGAGTACTTGGTGGGGTGACTTGATGAACGAACCTAAAGAGTCAACTTGGTGGGCCGACTTGGCAGGGTGACTTGATGAACAAACTTAAAGAGTTGACTTGGTGGGTCAACCTGGCAGGGTGACTTGATGAATAAGCTTAAAGAGTCGACTTGGTGAGAGTACTTGGTGGGCCGACCTGGTGGGGTGAGTTGATGAAAAAACTTAAAGAGTCGACTTCGTGAGAGTAGTTGGTTGGCTGACCTAGTCACATGACTTTATGAACAAACTTAAAGAGTCAACTTGGTGGGCCAACTTGGCCAGGTGACTTGATGAAAAAACTTAAAGAATTCTCTAGGTGGGTCAAACTAGCATCTTGACTTGGTGAGAGTACTTGGTGGGCTGACCTGGTAGGGTGACTTGATGAATGAACTTAGAGAGTCAACTTTGCGAGAGTACTTGGTGGGTCGAACTGGCGGGGTGACTTGATGAACGAACTTAAATAGTTGACTTGGTGAGAGAACTTGGTAGGCCATGCTGGTGGGGTGAATTGATGAACAAACCTAAAGAGTCAACTTTGTGAGAGTACTTGGTGGGCCAACCTGGCGGGGTGACTTGATGACTGAACTTAAAGGGTCGACCTGGTGAGAGTACTTGGTCGGCCGACCTGGCAGAGTGACTTGATGAACGAACTTAAAGAGTTAACTTGGTGAGAGTACTTGGTGGGGTGACTTGATGAGAAAACCTAAAGAGTCAACTTGGTGAGAGTACTTGGGGGGCCGACCTAGTGGGGTGACTTGATGAGCAAACTTAAAGAGTTGACTTGGTGAGAGTACTTGGTGGGCTGACCTGGCGGGGTGACTTGATGAACGAAATTAAAGAGTCGACTTGGTGGGCTGACTTGGCGGAGTGACTTCATGAACGAACTTAAAGAGTCCACTTGGTGGACCGAGCTGGCGGGTGACTTGGTGAACAAACTTAAAGAGTCGACTTGTTGAGAGAAATTTGTGGGCCGACTTGGCAGGGTGACTTGATGAACGGACCTAAAGAGTTGACTTGGTGAGAGTACTTGGTGGGGTGAACTGATGAACGAACTTAAAGAGTTGACTTGGTGGGAGTACTTGGTGGGCCAACCTGGTGGGGTGAGTTGATGAACGGACTTATAGAGTTGACTTGGTGAGAGTACTTTTTCTGGTGACTTGATGAATGGTCTTAAAGAGTCGGCTTGCTGGGGTGACTTGATGAAAGGACTTAAAGAGTCAACTTGGTGGGGTGACTTGATGAACAAACTTAATAGGTCAACTTTGCAGGTGACTTGATGAACGGACCTAAAGAGTTGACTTGGTGAGAGTACTTGGCAGGGTGACCTGATGAACAGACTTAGAAAGTTGACTTGGTGAGAGTACTTGGTGGGCCGACCTGGTGGAGCGACTTGATGAACAAACTTAAAGATTTGACTTGGTGAGAGTACTTGGTGGGGTGACTTGATGAACAAACCTAAAGAGTCAACTTGGTGAGAGTACTTGGTGGGCCGACCTGGCGGGGTGACATGATGAACAAACTTAAAGAGTTGACTTGGTGAGAGTACTTGGTGGGCTGACCTGGCAGGGTCACCTAATGAACGAACTTAAAGAGTCGACTTGGTGGGCTGACTTGGCAGAGTGACTTCATGAATGAACTTAAAGAGTCCACTTGGTGGGCCGACCTTGTGGGGTGACTTGATGAACGAACTTAAAGAGTCAACTTGGTGAGAGTAATTTGTGGGCTGACCTGGTGGGGTGACCTGATGAATGAACTTAAAGAGTCAACTTGGTGGGGTGACTTGATGAACGCACTTGAAGGGTCAAATTGTTAGGGTGACTCTATGAACGGACCTAAAGAGCTAACTTTGTGAGAGTACTTGGTGGGGTGACTTGATGAACAGACTTAAAGAGTCAACTTGGTGAGAGTACTTGGTTGGGTGACTTGATGAGCGCACTTGAAGAATCGACTTGGTTAGAATACTTGGTGGGGTGACTTGATGAACAGACTCAAAGAGTCGACTTGCTGAGAGTACTTGGTGGCTCGACTTGATGAGCATACTTAAAGAGTCCACTTGGTGAGAGTACTTGGTGGGGTGAACTAATGAACGAACTTAAAGAATCGACTTGGTGGGAGTACTTGGTTGGTCAAACTGGTGGGGTCACTTGATGAACGGACATAAAGAGTTGACTTAGTGAGAGTACACGTACTTGTTTTGGTGACTTGATGAATGGACTTAAAGAGTCGACTTGGTGGGGTCAATTGATGAAAGGACTTAAAGAGTTGACTTGGTGAGAGTACTTGGTGGGGTAACTTGATGAAAGAACTTAAAGGGTTGACTTGGCGGGGTGACTTGGTGAACGGACCTAAAGAGTTGACTTGGTGAGAGCACTTGGTGGGGTGACTTGATGAATGGACTCAAAGAGTCAACTTGGTGAGAGTACTTGGTGGCTCGACTTGATGAGTAGACTCAAAGAGTCCACTTGGTGAGAGTACTTGGCGGGGTGAACTGATGAAAGAACTTAAAGAGTCAACTTGGTGGGAGTACCTGGTGGGTTGACCTGGTTGGGTGACTTGATGAAGGGACATAAAGAGTCAACTTAGTGAGAGTACTTGTTCTGGTGACTTGATGAACGGACTTAAATAGTTGACTTGGTGGGGTGACTTGATGAAAGGACTTAAAGAGTTGACTTGGTGAGAGTACTTGGTGGGGTGACTTGATGAACGCACTTGAAGAATTGACTTGGTTAGAGTACTTGGTGGGGTGACTTGATGAATAGACTCAAAGAGTTGACTTGGTGAGAGTACTTTGTGGCTCGAGTTGATGAGAAGACTTAAAGAGTCAACTTGGTGAGAGTACTTGGTGAGGTGAACTAATGAATGGACTTAAAGAGTTTACTTGGTGCGAGTACTTGGTGGGCCGACCTAGTGGGGTGACGTGATGAATGGACTTAAAGAGTCTACTTGGTTAGAGTACTTGTTCTGGTGACTTGATGAATGGACTTGAAGAGTTGACTTGGTGGGGTGACTTGATCAAAGGACTTAAAGAGTTGACTTGGTGAGAGTACTTGGTGGGGCGACTTGATGAACGGACTTAAAGTGTTGACTTGGTGGGGTGACTTGATGAACACACTTGAAGGGTCGAATTGGTGGGGTGACTTGATGAACAGACCTAAAGAGTTGACTTGGTTAGAGTACTTGGTGGGGTGACTTGATGAACAAAGTTAAAGAGTCAACTTGGTGAGAGTACTTGGTCGGGTGACTTGATGAACGCACTTGAACAATTGACTTGGTTAGAGTAGTTGGTGGGGTGACTTGATGAAGGAACTTAAAGAGTCAACTTGGTGGGCCAATCTGGTAGGGTGACTTGATGAACGAAATTAGAGAGTCAACTTGGTGAGAGTACTTGGTGACTTAGTGGGCCGACTTGGCCAAGTGACTTGATGAACAAAGTTAAAGAGTCCACTTGGTGGGCTGACCTGGTGGGGTGACTTGATGAATGAACCTAAAGAGTCAACTTGGTGAGAGTACTTGGTGGGTAGACATAGCGGGGTGATTTGATGAACGAACTTAATGAGTCGACTTGGTGAGAGTACTTGGTGGGGTGACTTGATGAACGAACCTAAAGAGTCAACTTGGTGGGCTGACCTGGCAGAGTGACTTGATGAACGAACTTAAAGAGTCAACTTGGTGGGCAAACTTGGCAGGGTGACTTGATGAACAAACTTAAAGAGTTGACTTAGTGAGGGTACTTGGTGGGCCGACCTGGCGGGGTGACTTGATGAACAAACTTAAAGAGTCAACTTGGTGAGAGTACTCGAAGGAATGACCTGGTCATGTGACTTGATGAAAGAACTTAAAGAGTCAACTTTTTGGGCCAACTTGGCTGGGTGACTTGATGAACGAACTTAAAGAGTCAACTTGGTGGGTCGAACTAGTGGGGTGACTTGGTGAGAGAACTTGGTGGGCTGACCTAGCAGGGTGACTTGATGAAAAAACTTAGAGAGTCAACTTTGCAAGAGTACTTGGTGGGTCGAACTGGCAGGGTGACTTGATCAATGAACTTAAAGAGTTGACTTGGTGATAAAACTTGGTGGGCTGAGCTGGCGGGGTGACTTGATGAGCAAACTTAAAGAGTCGACTTGGTGAGAGTACTTGGTGGGCTGACCTGGCGGGGTGACTTGATGAACTAACTTAAATAGTCAACTTGGTGGGCCGACTTGGAAGAGTGACTTCATTAACAAACTTAAAGAGTCCACTTGGTGGGGTGACCTGGCGGGGTGACTTGATGAACGAACTTAAAGAGTCGACTTGGTGAGAGTAATTTTTTGGCTAACCTGGTAGGGTGACTTGATGAATTAACTTAAAGCATCGAATTGGTGGGTTGACTTGATGAATGCACTTGAATGGTCAACTTGGAGGGGTGACTCTATGAACAGACCTAAAGTGTTGACTTGGTGAGAGTACTTGGTGGGGTGACTTGATGAACAGACTTAAAGAGTTGAATTAGTGAGAATACTTGGTGGGGTGACATGATGAGCGCACTTGAAGAAATGACTTGGTTAGAGTACTTGGTGGGGTGACTTGATGAACGAACTCAAAGAGTCGACTTGGTGAGAGTACTTGGTGGCTCGACTTGATGATTGGACTTAAAGAGTCCACTTGGTGAGAGTACTTAGCAGGGTGAACTGATGAACGAACTTAAAAAATTGACTTGGTGGGAGTACTTGGTTGGCCGAACTGGTGGGGTGATTTGATGAATGGACATAAAGAGTCGACATGGTGAGAGTAATTGTACTTATTTTGGTGACTTGATGAATGGACTTAAAGAGTTGACTTGGTGGGGTGACTTGATGAAAGGACTTAAAGAGTTGACTTGGTGAGAGTACTTGGTGGGGTGACTTGATGAAAGAACTTAAAGGGTCGACTTGGTGGGGTGACTTGATGAATGGACTTAAAGAGTTGACTCGGTGAGAGCAATTGGTGGGGTGACTTGATGAATGGACTCAAAGAGTCGACTTGGTAAGAGTACTTGGTGGCTCGACTTGATGAGTAGACTTAAAGAGTCCACTTGGTGAGTGTACTTGGCGGGGCGAACTGATGAATGGACTTAAAGAGTCGACTTGGTGGGAGTACTTGGTGGGTTGACCTGGTGGGGTGACTTGATGAAGGGACATAAAGAGTCGACTTGGTGAGAGTACTTGTTCTGGTAACTTGATGAACAAACTTAAACAATCAACTTGGTGGGGTGACTTGATGAAAGGACTTAAAGAGTCGACTTGGTGAGAGTACTTGGTGGGGTGACTTGATGAACGCAATTGAAGAATCGACTTGGTTAGAGTACTTGGTGGGGTGACTTGATGAATGGACTCAAAGAGTCAACTTTGTGAGAGTACTTGGTGGCTTGACTTGATGAGCAGACTTAAAGAGTCAACTTGGTGAGAGTACTTGGCAGGGTGAACTGATGAACAGACTTAAAGAGTCGACTTGGTGGGAGTACTTGGTGGGCTGACCTGGTAGGGTGACTTGATAAATGGACTTAAAGAGTTGACTTGGTTAGAGTACTTGTTCTTGTGACTTGAGGAATGAACTTGAAGGGTTGACCTGGTGGGTTGACTTGATGAAAGGAATTAAAGAGTCAACTTGGTGAGAGTACTTGGTGGGGCGACTTGATGAACGGACTTAAAGGGTCGACTTGGTGGGGTGACTTGATGAACACAGTTGAAGGGTCGACTTGATGGGGTGACTTGATGAACGGACCTAAAGAGTTGACATGGTGAGAGTAATTGGTGGGGTGACTCATTAAACAGAGTTAAAGAGTCGACTTGGTGAGAGTACTTGGTCGGGTGACTTGATGAATGCACTTGAAGAATTGACTTGGTTAGAGTACTTGGTGGGGCAACTTGATCAACGAATTTAAAGAGTCGACTTGGTGGGCCGACCTGGCGGGGTGACTTGATGAACAAACTTAGAGAGTCGACTTGGTGAGAGTACTTGGTGACTTGGTGGGCCGACCTAGCCGGGTGACTTGATGAATGAACTTAACGAGTGCACTTGGTGGGCCGACCTAGCATGGTGACTTGATGAATGAACCTAAAGAGTCAACTTGGTGAGAGTACTTGGTGGGCAGACATAGCGGGGTGATTTTATGAACGAACTTAAAGAGTCGACTTGGTGAGAGTACTTGGTGGGTTGACCTCATGAATGAACCTAAAGAGTCAACTTGGTGGGCTGACCTAGCAGGGTGACTTGATGAATGAACTTAAAGAGTTGACTTGGTGGGCCGACCTGGCAGGGTGACTTGATGATCAAACTTAAAGAGTTGATTTGGTGAGAGTACTTGGTGGGCCGACCTGGCAAGGTGAGTTGATGAAGAAACTTAAAGAGTCGACTTGGTGAGAGTACTCGATGGGCTGACCTGGTCATGTGACTTGATGAATGAACTTAAAGAGTCAACTTGGAGGGCCAACTTGGTTGGTTGACTTGATGAATGAACTTAAAGAGTCAACTTGGTGGGTCGAACTAGCAGGGTGACTTGGTGAGAGTACTTGGTGGGCTGACCCGGTAGGGTGACTTGATGAATGAAGTTAGAGAGTCAACTTTGTGAGATTACTTGGTGGGTCAAACTGGCAGGGTGACTTGATGAACAAACTTAAAGAGTCAACTTGGTGAGAGAACTTGGTGGGCCGAGCTGGCGAGGTGAATTGATGAACGAACCTAAAGAGTCAACTTTGTGAGAGTACTTGGTGGGCCGACCTGGTGGGATGACTTGATGATCGAACTTAAAGGGTTGACTTGGTGAGAGTACTTGGTAGGCTGACCTAGCAGAGTGACTTGATCAACAAACTTAAAGAGTCAACTTGGTGAGAGTACTTGGTGGGGTGACTTGATGAACAAACTTAAAGAGTCAACTTGGTGAGAGTACTTGGTGGGATGACCTGGCGGGGTGACTTGGTGAGCAAACTTAAAGAGTTGACTTGGTGAGAGTAGTTGGTGGGCTGACCTGGTGGGGTGACTTGATGAATGAACTTAAAGAGTCGACTTGGTGGGCTGACTTGGCAGAGTGACTTCATGAACAAACTTAAAGAGTCCACTTGGTGGGCTGACTTGGTGGGGTGACTTGATGAACGAAGTTAAAGAGTCGACTTGGTGAGAGTAATTTGTGGGCTAACCTGGCAGAGTGACTTGATGAATGAACTTAAAGAGTCAACTTGGTGGGGTGACTAGATGAACGCACTTGAAGGGTCAACTTGGTGGGGTGACTCTATGAACGGACCTAAAGAGTTGAATTGGTGAGAGTACTTTGTGGGGTGACTTGATGAACAGACTTAAAGAGTCGACTTGGTGAGAGTACTTGGTGGGGTGACTTGATTATCAGACTTGAAGAATCGACTTGGTTAGAGTACTTGGTGGGGTGACTTGATGAATGAACTCAAAGAGTCAACTTGTTGAGAGTACTTGGTGGCTCGACTTGATGAGTAGACTTAAAGAGTCCACTTGGTGAGAGTACTTGGCGGGGTGAACTGATGAACGGACTTAAAGAATTGACTTGGTGGGAGTACTTTTTTGGTTGAACTGATGGGGTGACTTGATGAATGGACATAAAGAGTCGACTTGGTGGGAGTACTTGTACTTGTTCTAGTGACTTGATGAACAGATTTAAAGGATGACTTGGTGGGGTGACTTGATGAAAGGACTTAAAGAGTTGACTTGGTGAGAGTACTTGGTGGGGTGACTTGATGAAAGAACTTAAAGGGTCGACTTGGCAGGGTGACTTGGTGAACAGACCTAAAGAGTTGACTTGGTGAGAGCACTTGGTGGGGTGAGTTAATGAATGGACTCAAAGAGTCGACTTGGTGAGAGTACTTGGCGGGCCGACCTAGCAGAGCATCTTGATGAAAAAACTTAAAGAGTCAACTTGGTGAGAGTACTTGGTGGGGTGATTTGATGAACAAACCTAAAGAGTCAAGTTGGTGAGAGTACTTGGTGGGTCGACTTGGCGGGGTGACTTGGTGAGAAAACTTAAAGAGTCGACTTGGTGAGAGTACTTGGTGGGCTGACCTGGCAGGCTGACTTGATGAATGAACTTAAAGAGTCAACTTGGTGGGCCAACTTGGTAGAGTGACTTCATGAATGAACTTAAAGAGTCCACTTGGTGGGCCGACCTGGTGGGGTGACTTGATGAACGAACTTAAAGAGTCCAGTTGGTGAGAGTAATTTGTTGGCTGACCTGGTAGGGTGACTTGATGAATGAACTTAAAGAGTCGACTTGGTGGGGTGACTTGATGAATGCACTTGAAGGGTTGACTTGGTGGGGTGACTCTATGAACAGACCTAAAGAGTTGACTTGGTGAGAGTACTTGGTGGGGTGACTTGATGAACAGACTTAAAGAGTCGACTTGGTCAGAGTACTTGGTGGGGTTACTTAATGAGTGCACTTGAAGAATCGACTTGGTTATGGTACTTGGTGGGGTGACTTGATGAATGAACTCAAAGAGTCAAATTTCATAGAGTACTTGGTGGCTCAACTTGATGAGCAGACTTAAAGAGTCCACTTGGTGAGAGTACTTGGCGGTGGGAACTGATGAATGGACTTAAAAAATCTACTAGGTGGGAGTACTTGGTTGGTCAAACTCGTGGGGTGACTTGATGAATAGACATAAAGAGTCGAATTGGTGAGGGTACTTGTACTTGTTTTGGTGACTTGATGAATGGACTTAAAGAGTCGACTTGGAGGGGTGACTTGATGAGAGGACTTAAAGAGTTGACTTGGTGAGAGTACTTGGTGGGGTGACTTGATGAAAGAACTTAAAGGGTCGACTTGGTGGGTTGACTTGGTGAATGGAACTAAGGAGTTGACTTGGTTAAAGCACTTGGTGGGGTGACTTGATGAATGGACTCAAAGAGTCGACTTGGTGAGAGTACTTGGTGGCTCGACTTGATGAGAAAACTCAAATAGTCCACTTCGTGAGTGTACTTGGTAGGGCGAAGTGATGAACAAACTTAAAAAATTGACATGGTGGGCTGACCTGGTAGGGTGACTTGATGAAGGGACATAAAGAGTCAACTTGGTGAGAGTACTTGTTCTGGTGACTTGATGAACGAACTTAAATAGTTGACTTGGTGGGGTTACTTGATGAAAGGACTTAAAGAGTCAACTTGGTGAGAGTACTTGGTGGGGTGAGTTGATTAATGCACTTGAAGAATCGACTTGGTTAGAGTACTTGGGGGGGTGACTTGATGAACGAACTCAAAGAGTCGACTTGGTGAGAGTACTTGGTGGCTCAACTTGATGAGCAGACTTAAAGAGTCAACTTGGTGAGAGTACTTGGTGCAATGAACTGATGAACAGAGTTAAAGATACAACTTTGTGCGCCGACTTGGTGGGGTGACTTGATGAACGGACTTAAATAGTTGACTTGGTTAGAGTACTTGTTCTGGTGACTTGATGAACAGACTTGAAGAGTCGACTTGGTGGGGTGACTTAATGAAAGGACTTAAACAGTCGACTTGGTGAGAGTACTTGCTGGGGTGACTTGATGAATTAACTTAGAGAGTCGACTTGGTGAAAGTACTTGGTAACTTGGTGGGCCGACCTAGCCAGGTGACTTGATGAACAAACTTAAAGAGTCCACTTGGTGGGCTGACCTAGCAGGGTGACTTGATGAATGAACCTAAAGAGTCGACTTGGTGAGAGTACTTGGTGGGTAGACATAGCGTGGTGATTTGATGACCAAACTTAAAGAGACGACTTGGTGAGAGTACTTGGTGGGGTGACTTGATGAACGAACCTAAAGAGTCAACTTGGTGGGCCGACTTGGCAGGGTGACTTGATGAACAAACTTAAAGAGTTGACTTGGTGGGTCAACTTGGCAGGGTGACTTGATGAATAAGCTTAAAGAGTCGACTTGGTGAGAGTACTTGGTGGGCCGACCTGGTGGGGTGAGTTGATGAAAAAACTTAAAGAGTCGACTTCGTGAGAGTAGTTGGTTGGCTGACCTAGTCACATGACTTTATGAACAAACTTAAAGAGTCAACTTGGTGGGCCAACTTGGCCAGGTGACTTGATGAAAAAACTTAAAGAATTCTCTAGGTGGGTCAAACTAGCATCTTGACTTGGTGAGAGTACTTGGTGGGCTGACCTGGTAGGGTGACTTGATGAATGAACTTAGAGAGTCAACTTTGCGAGAGTACTTGGTGGGTCGAACTGGCGGGGTGACTTGATGAACGAACTTAAATAGTTGACTTGGTGAGAGAACTTGGTAGGCCATGCTGGTGGGGTGAATTGATGAACAAACCTAAAGAGTCAACTTTGTGAGAGTACTTGGTGGGCCAACCTGGCGGGGTGACTTGATGACTGAACTTAAAGGGTCGACCTGGTGAGAGTACTTGGTCGGCCGACCTGGCAGAGTGACTTGATGAACGAACTTAAAGAGTTAACTTGGTGAGAGTACTTGGTGGGGTGACTTGATGAGAAAACCTAAAGAGTCAACTTGGTGAGAGTACTTGGGGGGCCGACCTGGTGGGGTGACTTGATGAGCAAACTTAAAGAGTTGACTTGGTGAGAGTACTTGGTGGGCTGACCTGGCGGGGTGACTTGATGAACGAAATTAAAGAGTCGACTTGGTGGGCTGACTTGGCGGAGTGACTTCATGAACGAACTTAAAGAGTCCACTTGGTGGACCGAGCTGGCGGGTGACTTGGTGAACAAACTTAAAGAGTCGACTTGTTGAGAGAAATTTGTGGGCCGACTTGGCAGGGTGACTTGATGAACGGACCTAAAGAGTTGACTTGGTGAGAGTACTTGGTGGGGTGAACTGATGAACGAACTTAAAGAGTTGACTTGGTGGGAGTACTTGGTGGGCCAACCTGGTGGGGTGAGTTGATGAACGGACTTATAGAGTTGACTTGGTGAGAGTACTTTTTCTGGTGACTTGATGAATGGTCTTAAAGAGTCGGCTTGCTGGGGTGACTTGATGAAAGGACTTAAAGAGTCAACTTGGTGGGGTGACTTGATGAACAAACTTAATAGGTCAACTTTGCAGGTGACTTGATGAACGGACCTAAAGAGTTGACTTGGTGAGAGTACTTGGCAGGGTGACCTGATGAACAGACTTAGAAAGTTGACTTGGTGAGAGTACTTGGTGGGCGAACCTGCTTGGGTGACTTCGTGAATAGACTTAAAGATTCAACTTGGTGGGAGTACTTGGTGTGCTGACCTTTTGTGGTGACTTGATGATCAAACTTAAAGATTTGACTTAGTGAGAGCACTTCGTGTGCCGACCTGGGGAGCTGAGCTGGTGAGTCAAATTGGTGAGCGAGCTTAAAAAGGCAACTTGGTTGGGAAAGTTGGTGAGGAAAGATGGTAGGCTAACTTGGTGAGCCAACTTGTCGAGCAAACTAAAAGAGTCAACTTGTTGAGGATACTTTGTGGGGTGGCCTGGTGACCCCACTTGGTGAGGTGACCCAGTGAGCGAAGCTATCCAACCCTTGGTTGCCAGCCCTAAGGAGATTCAACTTGACAAGCTGACTTGGTGAACAGACTTAAAGGGTCAATTTGGTGAGGTAACTAGATGAGTTGGGTCATTGAGGTGACTTAGTGGGGTGACTCGATGAGCTGACCATGCGAGAAGACCTTGTGAGAAAACTAAAAGTGTCAACTTGGTGAGCGTGCTTAAAAACTTGACTTGTTCAACTGACTTGGAAAGCCGACATTGTGAGTAGGGCTTAAGACGTGACTTGGTGAGGTAACGTAGGAAGGTCTCATTAATACCATAAACTTATAACAGAACCATAGAAATAATAGAAAATGTGAGAAAAAAATATGGTCTTGTCATTTGGAACACAGAAGTGGAATTGCATAATTCATAAGCACAATATGCTAACCCACACGGGTGCCTTCACTACAACAGTCTGCAAGACAAGCTGCCAGCTATCACCTAGAGTTGTCCCAGACAATGTTCGGGCCTTTCTTATATAGGCAATTGTATGCCAGTCGGGAAGGTTCTAGATGCTCAGACTTAATGCCTATGCCTGGAAGACCCTGACAATACACATAAGTCTTCCTAATACATCTTTGACAAATTATTTTAGAAATTTCGATAGCCCAACTTTCGAAAGCCATAACTCACGAATCATTGCTTTGATTGGCTATTATAACCACTTTTCAGAAATGCCAGCTCCTGGTCTACAGGCTCAAGAATGCTATTATAACCCTTCCCTCAATTTTTTGAACCTCATTCGGGCACTCTAAGGCTTCCAATGGTGAGCCTAAATATTTTAAGCATATTTTTCCACCAAAAATTTGCAATAAATTCTCGACACTTATGCTTGAGCTAACTTGGTGGGCGGACTTAGAGAGTCAACTCATTGAGGCGACTTGGTGGGGTTGACCTGGCAAGGTGAAACCCACTTGGTGAGAAAACTACAAGATTCAGCTTGGTGAGCGCGCTAGAATTGTCGGCTTGGCGAGTTGACATGGTGAATGGGATAAATGAGGAGAGTTGGTGGGGAAACTTGGTGAGTGGAATTAAAGAGCCAACTTGGTGAGGTGACTTGGTGAGTTAGTTCATTTAGATGACATGGTGAGTCAAATTGAGGAGGCGACCTGGCGAGCGAACTTGGTGAGCTGACTTGGCGAGCCGAATTGGGGAGTCAACTTGGCGAGAAAACTTGAAGAGTCAACTCATTAAGGAAACATTGCAAGTCCACCTTGTGAACTAACCTAAGGAGATGACCTAGGGGCAGACTTGGTGAGCGTGCTTGAATTGTTGGCTTGGCAAGCTGACACGGGGAGCGAACCTAGCGAACCGACGTGGTGAGTGGGCCCAATGGGGCGAGTTGGTGGGGCGACTTGGTGAGTGGAATTAGAGAGCCAACATGGTGAGGTGACTCGATGAATTGGTTTGTTGAGATGACATGGTGAGCTAACTTGGTGAGTCGACTTGGCGAGCGAACTTAAAGAGTCAACTTGGCAACATACTCGAGTTGACTTGGTGAGGTGACCTGGCGAGCGGGCTCAAAGAGTCAACATGGTGAGGTAACTCATGGTGAGGAGCTATCCTTGAGGCAACTTGGTGGGCCTACTTGATTAGTCAACTTGGTGAGCCGACATGATGATCTGACATGGTGAGCGGGCTTAAAGAGGTGACTTGGTGGGGTAACTCGGCAAGCAAACTTATCGAGGCGAGATGGTGAGTCGACTTGGTGAGCTGACTTGGTGAGAACACTTAAAGAGTCAACTTCGTGAGGTGACTCGACAAGTTAGCTTGCTGATGCAACTTGGGCAAGCCGACCTGGCAAGCAAAATTAAAGAGGCAACTTCGGCATGCTAACCTGGTGAGAAAACTTAAAGAGTTGACTTGGCAACATACTTGAACAACCAACTTGGTGAGCTGACATTGTGAGTGGGCTTAGAGAAGCAACTCGGTGGGGCAACTTGGTGAGCACACTTGTTGGGGCAAGGTGGTAAAAAGACTAGGTGAGTTGACTTGGTGAGCTGACTTAGGGAGCTGACTTGGTGAGCGAACTTAAGGAGTTAACTTGGTGAGGCAACTTGAATAGTCAACTCGGTGAGCTGACTTGGGGAGCCAACATGATGAGCGGTCTTAACGAAGAGGCAACCTGGTGGGGCAACCTGGTGAGGCGAGATAGTAAGTCATCTTGGTGAGCTAGCTTGATGAGCTGTGAGCGGACTTAAAGAGTGAATTCTTGATTTTGCAAAGACCACATAGTCAGATGACTTGGTGAGCTGACCTAGCTAGCAAAATTGGAAAGCAAACTTATAGAATCAACTTGCTATCCCCAACCAGGATCACACACCTGGTTTGACCCAACTTGGGTCACCCAACTGGGTCAATCCATCGTCGTTGCGCCAGCCTCGGGCGACCCGACTAGGTCACCAGAGTGGGTCGACTAGGGAAAAAAAATCATGGGAGGCCCTGTACAGCGAAAAGTGCTAAATTTTGGGCATTACAAAAAAAAAGACAAGTTACCCACTTTTTAATCATGCATAGGTTTTAGTTCACGTATTGTCGAGCTGACTCAAGGCGTTACGCCTAGCTAGCCAGATTCAAGGTAGGGTAGCTAAAATGATCTGATTTGAGAATTTTCTTTATAAAAAGAGATCATGATAGGCCCTGTAAGGCAAAAAAGAAAGAAATTTTGGGAGTTCAAAAAAAAAGTTACCCGATTTTGGATCACGCATAGGGCTTGGGTCACATAGCATCGAGGTGGCCTGGGTGACATGATTCGAGCAAAAAGTCAATAGTGGCATGTGTCATGCAAAAACATTGGAGGCCATTAAGGCTCAAGGCGCTTTGAGTTAAGGTTTCCGAGGTAGGTCGGGTTGAAAACTTTTGGCATTAACCAAAAAGAAAAAGTTAACCGCTTTTGGATCACGTACATGGCTTGGGGCACTTAGAATCAAGTCGAGCATGGTGACATGAGTCATGCAAAAAATTTGGAGATGACTCGAGTCAGGGCATCTGACTCTATTTGAGTTCAAAACTTTGGGACTTGACAAAAAAAAGAAAAAAGAAAAAGTTACCCAGTTTTGGATCACGTAAGTGACTCGGGCCACTCAGAATCAAGGCGAGTGCGGTTACATGAGTCGAGCAAAAAAAATGGAGGCCGTTAAGGCTCGAGGGAATTCGAGTCGAGGTAGCTGAGTCGATTCAAAAACTTTGGCCATTAGCTAAAAAAAGAGTTAATCACTTTTGGATCATGTACATGACTTGGGGCACATAGAATCAAGTCAAGCATGGTGACATGAGTAGTTCAAAAAAATTGCAGGCGATTAAGGCTCGAGGCGATTTGAGTCAGGGTTGCTGACACGATTCGAGTTCAAATCTTTGGGTGTTAACCAAAGAAGGAAAAAGTTAACTACTTTTGGATCACGTACATGACTTGGGGTACCAAGTCAAGTACGGTGACATGAGTCCTACGAATAAACTGGAGGCGGTTAAGGCTCGAGGCGATATGAGTTGGGGTTGTCGACACAATTTGGGTTGAAAACTTTGGGTGTTAACCCAAAAAAAGAGTTGACCGCCTTTGGATCACGCACATCACAAGATGCACTTAGAATCATGTTGAGCATAGTGACATGAGTCGTGCAAAAAAATTGGAGGCAGTTAAGGCTCGACATGATTTGAGTCAGGGTTGCGGTAGTTGGGGCGATTCGTGTCTTGGTTGCCGACATGGTTCGAGTTGAAAACTTTGGGCATTAACCCAAAAAAAAAAGTTGACCTCTTTTAGACCATGTACATGACTCAGGGCACTTAGAATCAAGTTGAGCACGGTGACATGGGTTGTGCAAAAAATTCAGAGGCGATTCGAGTAGGGGTAGCCAACATGATTTGAGTTCAAAAATTTGGGTGTTAACCAAAAAAAATAAGTTGACCGATTTTGGATCACGTACATGAGTTGTCTGCCCTCACAAAAATTACAAAATCTGGGGACCTGCCTGGAATTTTCAGTTGGAAGATTTTTCTTCCCTCACAAAAATTTACAAACCCCACTCGCTCGAAATTTGAACTTGGAAGATTTTTTCGCCCTCGCGAAATTTACAAACCCCACCCACTTAGAATTTGGCACTTGGAAATTACGAAACCCCGCCCGCCCAAAATTTGAACTTGGAAGATTTTTCTGCCCTCACAGAAATTGCAAACTTGACTCGCCCAAAATTGCATTGATTACGAACCAGACCCACATGGAAATTGCACTTGGAAGACTTTTTTGCCCTTGAGGAAACTTTGGCACTCGAGAGATTTTTTTGCACTCGCGAAAATCACAAAACCCCACCCGCCTAGAATTCAGCACTTGGGAGATTTTTCTGCCCTTCCGAAAATTGCAAACCCCACTAGCTCAGAATTTGGGACTTGGGAGATTTTTTTCCCCCTCGTGGAAATTTTACAAAACCCCACTTGCCCAAAATTTGGCACTCGGGAGATTTTTTTGCCCTGGCAGAAATTTCTACAAAACCCCTCCCTCCTACCCAAAATTTGGCACTGGGGAGATTTTTCTACCCTGGCGGAAATTGCAAACCCCACCCACCAGGAATTTGGCACCTAGGAGATTTTTATGCCCTCCCAAAAATTGCAAACCCCACCCACTGAGAATTTGGCATGCAGGAGATTTTTCTGCCCTGGCAGAAATTGCAAACTCCACCCGCCAAGAATTTGGCACCTGGGAGATTTTTACGCCCTTGCAAAAATTGCAAACCCCACCCACTAAGAATTTGGCACTTGGGAGATTTTTTCACCCTCGCAAAATTTTTTACAAAACCCCAAACACTCGAAATGTGGCACTTGGGAGATTTATTTGCCCTCGCAGAAACTTTTACAAAACCCCACCCGCCGGGAATTTGGCACTTGGAAGATTTCTTTGCCCTCGCGGAAATTTTCACAAAACCCCACCCACTCAAAATTTGGCACCTGGGAGAGTTTTTCTGCCCTTGTGAAAATTGCAAACCCCACCCACCCAGAATTTGGTACTTGGTAGATTTTCCCGCACTCGCACAAATTGCAAACCCCTCTTGCCGGGAATTTGGCACCTGAGAGATTGTTATGACCTTGCAAAAAATAACCTTCCAAACCCCACCCACCTAGAATTTGGCACTTGGGAGATTTTCTTGCCCTCGCACAAACTACAAACCCCACCCACCTCAGAGTCGAAAAAGGTTTTACAAATTGAGGCGACAGAGGGCTGAATCTCAGTGGATCATGGAAGCAAGGCCACTCTACCACTTACAATACCCCCATCACTTATTTAAGTCATCTGCAAAAGATTCTTCTCACTGACTGCTTGAAATTAATATCCAAGGTTGCTCCAACGGGCTAGTGCACCGATCAGAGATGGCCAATGACACGAGCCCCTAGGAGTGCAAGAGCACCCCTAATGCGGGTTGCGATGCAGCCAGAGAGAGATATGCACTGCATCTAGCATGGATTTTGACTTAGAAGCATTCAGTCATAATTCGCCACGCGGTAGCTTTGTGCCACTGGCTTTTCAACCAAGCGCGATGACCAAATGTGTGAATCAATAGGTCCTCTCGTATTAAGTTGAATTACTATCGTGACGTGAATCATCAGTAGGGTAAAACTAACCTTTCTCACGACGATCTAAACCTAGCTTACGTTCCCTATTGGTGGGTGAACAATCCAACACTTGGTGAATTCTGCTTGACAATGATAGGAAGAGCTAACATCGAAGGATCAAAAAGCAATGTCGCTATGAACGCTTGGCTACCACAAGTGAGTTATCCCTGTGGTAACCTTTTTGACACCTCTAGCTTCAAATTCTGAAAGTCTAAAGGATTGATAGGCCACACTTTCATAGTTTGTATTCATACTAAAAATCAAAATCAAATGAGCTTTTACCCTTTTGTTCCACACAAGATTTCTATTCTCATTGAGCTCATCTTAGGACACCTGCGTTATCTTTTATCTTTTAATAGAGTCAAGCTCAACAGGGTATTCTTTCCCCGCTGATTCTGCCAAACCCATTCCCTTGGCTATGGTTTCGCTAGATAGTAGATAGGGATAGTGGGAATCTTTTTAATCCATTCATGCATGTCACTAATTAGATGATGAGGCATTTGGCTACCATAAGAGGGTCATAGTTACTCCCGCTGTTTACCCGCGCTTGGTTGAATTTCTTCACTTTGACATTCAGAGCACTGGGTAGAAATCACATCGCGTCAGCATCCACAGGGACCATCGCAATGCTTTTTTTTAATTAAACACTTGGATTCCCCTTGTCTGTACCATTTCTAAGTCGACTGTTTGCCACCTAGGGAAACCCCTCCGAAGGGGGCATCTTGCATTCATCGCCCGATCGGCACGTGACGGCCCACCCTCACCGCGGGAGCAGCTTGGGCAGGCTGCCAATAGGCCACAAGTTTGGGGTGCAGACCCCTAGGCCTAGCCCTCAGAGCCAATCCTTTTCCCAAAGTTATGGATCCATTTTGTCGACTTCCCTTACCTACATTGTTCTATTGACCAGAGGTTGTTCACCTTGGAGACCTGATGCGATTATGAGTACGACTGGGCATGAACAGTACTTGGTCCTCTAGATTTTCAAGGGCCGTCGAAGGCACACCAGACACCGCAGGACGTGTGTTTCTCTTCTAGCCGTTGGACCCTATCTCTGGTTTAACCTATTTTAGGGTGGGTAGGCTATTAAAAAGAAAAGATAAATCTTCCCGGGGCCCTCGCCGACGTCTCTAGATTTCCTGACATTGCTGTCCGCCGCCATGTCTCGATTCATGAATATTAACCAGATTCCCTTTCGATGATTGCGTAAAGTGCACCCTTGAAATAGGGTTTCCCCATCTCTTAGGATCGACTAACCCATGTCCAAGTGCTATTCACATTGAACCTTTCCTCACTTCACTCTTCAAAGTTCTCATTTGAATATTTTCTACTACCACCAAGATCTGCACTAGGGGCCAGTCCACCTAGGCTCACGCCCAAGGTTTCACAACAACCCCCGCATCCTCCTACTCATCGGAGCCTGGCACTTGCCTCGACGGCCGAGTATAGGTTGCGTGCTTCAGCGCCATCCATTTTTGGGGCTAATTGATTTGGCAGGTGAGTTGTTACACACTCCTTAGAGGATTTTGACTTCTATGACCACCATCCTACTGTCTTAATCAACCAACACCCTTTGTGGGATCTAGGTTAGCGCGCAATTTGGCACTGTATCTCGGTTTTTGGTTCATCCCGCATCACCAGTTCTGCTTACCAAAAATGGCCCACTTGGAGCTCATGATTCTGTGGCGCAGCTCAATAGAGCAGCTGTGTCCACTTACCTATTTTAAGTTTGAGAATAGCTCAAGGGCGTTATGCCCCCGATGCCTCTAATCATTTACTTTACTCGATAAAACTCGCACGTGAGCTCCAGCTATCCTGAGGGAAACTTCGAAGGAAACCAGCTACTAGATGATTCGATTAGTCTTTTGCCCCTATACCCAAGTCAAATGAACGATTTTCATGTCAGTATCGCTGTGGGCCTCCACCAGAGTTTCCTCTGGCTTTGCCCTGCTCAGGCATAGTTCACCATCTTTCAGGTCCCAACAGGTGTGCTCGCACTCAAACCCTTCATAGAAGATCAGAGTCGGTCAGCGGTGCACCCCCTGAGAGGGATCTCGCTAGTCAACTTCCTTGCGCCTCATGAGCTTTCCCAACCTGCCAACTCGCACACATGTTAGACTCCTTGGTCCGTGTTTCAAGATGGGTCAGATGGAAAGCCCGCTGGCCAGCGCCACGAGAATATAGGTGCCCAAGAGCTTGCCATAAAGGTGTGAGCTTCGCTCCTTGATCGCCACGATAGAAGTATTTGTGCAACCAGAAGGTCACACTTGTGCTGCCGTAACAGCCCACGCTAGCATGTCCCATGAACTGAGTGGAAAATTGGCTCACAGCATTCCACATGTGACTGTGGCACATCGTCGGCTTCCATCCACTTTGCTCCCAGCAATTTCAAGCACTCTTTAACTCTCTTTTCAAATTCCTTTTCATCTTTCCCTTGTAGTACTTGTTTGCTTTCGGTCTCTCACTCATATTTGGCCTTGGACAGAATTTACCACCCGATTAGGGTTGCATTCCCAAACAACCTGACTCACCGACAGTGCCTCATGGTACGACAGGGTCCAGGTTTGACGGGGCTCTCACCCTCTTTGGTGCCCCCTTCTAGGGGACTTGGGCCTGGTCCATCACTGAGGATGCTTCTATAGACTACAATTTGATAGGTGCAACCATCAATTTTCATGTAGGGCTCTTCCCAGTTCGCCGCTGAGCCACTTGCGGATAGGGACAGCCATATCTGCTCCTCGCTGGGGAGGGCAAAATTTTGTAGTGCGACGCCCAAGAAGACATGTCCTTGGCCGAGGCCTCGGGTGCAACTTGTGTTCAAATACTTGATGATTCATGGGATTCTACAATTCACACTAAGTATCGCATTTCACTACATTCTTTATCATGGCGAGAGCCGAGATATCCATTCTCGAGAGTCATGATTTTGGTATGTTTTTGTCTTTTGGCTACCCAAGCGCACAAGGCACTAGCTCGTGCTTCATTCTTTGGATTTCTAAGGTGCACAATGCACCTGTGTGTTGGGTGTTGACACATCCCGAACCCTGAGCACCCAATGGGTGTGATAAGGAATGTTGTGGTGTGTCCCCACCCCATCACTTCGCAAAGGTGGGAGTCGACACATGGGAGAGCCGTGTCAGCAGACGGGGCCCCTGGCCTACAAATCATGTGAGTGCACCCATCCTAAACACAAAATGCTCCAAGAGATGAGTCAACACACCTGGGCAAGGCAACGGGGGGTTACGACAGTCCTGACTTGCCGCCGTTGAAATAACAGATCCCTAGCACAGTGCCACGCACGCGATTGAAACATGAAATCTCAACAGGGGATGAGGCCCAGACCCCCTCTAAACTACAACTGAGCAAAGAGCTCTCGCTCTAATGTGAACATCGTTCGAAGGCACCAATCCTAATCTAGATTGCATCTAAGTCTCTTCTTTGCCTCGCGGGAAATCCACACTTTTGATCACAGCATTCGATATGACCCTCAACCTCAACGGTGCTGCACCCATAGCTTAGTCATCCAGCACATCACTGCAGGGCCAAGTGTCCGCACATCACTAAGATTTTGGGGGCAAGGAGGAGGCTAGCTCCATCCCCTACATGATTCAGGTCTTTAACCAACAATGATCCTACCGCAGGTTCACCTACGGTAACCTTGTTATGACCTCTCCTTCCTCTAAATGATAAGGTTTAGGGAACTTCTTGTGACATTGCCAACAGGAATTGCCATTGTCATCGTGATCAAAACACTTCACCAGATCATTCAATCAGTAGGAGCAACGAGCGGTGTGTACAAAGGGCAGGGACATAGTCAATGCGAGCTAATGACCTGCACTTACTAGGAATTCCTTGTTGAAGATCAATAATTGCAATGGTCTATCCCCATCATGATGCAATTTGGCAATATTTCCCAAACCTTTTAGGCTAGGGAGAGAAACTCGTTGGTTGCTTCAGTGTAGCATGCGTGTGGCCCAAAAAATCTAAGGGCATCACAGACCTATTATTGCCTCAAACTTCCATGGCCTAGGAGGCCATAGTCCCTTCCGTCAATTCCTTTAAGTTTCAGCCTTGTGACCATACTCCCCCCAGAACCCAAACACTCTGATTTCTCAAAAGGTGCTGGCGAAGTCCTTAGAGCAACATTCACTGATCACTGGTCGGCATCGTTTATGGTTGAGACTAGGACGGTATCTGATCATCTTCGAGCCCCCAACTTTCGTTCTTGATTAATGAAAACATTCTTGGCAAATGCTTTCGCAATGGTTTGTCTTCCATAAATCCAAGAATTTCACCTCTGACAATGAAATACGAATGCCCTTGACAGTCCTTATTAATCATTACTCTGGTCCTAAAGGCCAACAGAACAGAACCAGACTCCTATCGCGTTATTCCATGCTAATGTATTTAGAGCGTAGGCTTCCTTTGAGCACTTTAATTTTTTCAAAGTAACGGTGCCGGAACCACGACCTAGCCAATTAAGGCTAGGAACACGCTACCGGCAGAAGGGATGTGAGGGCCAGTGCATACCCAGAAGGTGGACTGACCGTGATGACCCAACGTCCAACTACGAGCTTTTTAATAGCAACAAATTAAATATACGCTATTGGAGCTAGAATTACCACGGCTTCTGGTACCAGAATTTCCCTCCAAAGGATCCTCATTAAGGGATTTAGATTGTACTCATTCCAATTACCAGACTTGATGAGCCCAACATTGTTATTTATTGTCACTACCTCCTCGTGTTAGGATTGGTTAATTTGCGCGCTTGCTACCTTCCTTAGATGTGGTAACCGTTTCTCAGGCTCCTTGTCTAGAATCAAACCCTAATTCTTCATCATCTGTCACCACCATAGTAGGCCTCTATCCTACCATCAAAAGTTGACAGGGCAAAAATTTGAATGAAGCGTCGCCAGCACAAAGGCCATGCGATCCGTCGAGTTATCATGAATCACTAGAATAGCGGGCGACCCCGTGCCAGCCTTTTATCTAATAAATGCATCCCTTCTTAGAGTCAGGATTTGGTGCATGTATTAGCTCTAGAATAACTATGGTTATCTAAGTAGCAAAGTACCATCAAAGAAACAATAAGTGATTTAATGAGCCATCTACAGTTTCACAGTCTGAAATAGTTCATACTTAGACATGCATGGCTTAATCTATGAGACAAGCATATGACTACTGGCAGGATTGACTAGGTAGCTTCTAACAATGAGGGGACCCCCAAGACCTGCTACAGCCAAGGGATGCCCACCGTGATGGGAAACCAAAATTTGCATTCGCTATGTCATGCATCCAAACATAATCTGTTGCACAAGCAACAAGAATGATGTTCACAGCACATGTAGGACTCACAATGCTCAAAGATTTCACACAAGAGGAAAGTGTCCCATCATCGACCAAAGAGGGCCAAATAGGGAGCCTCGATTCACAGGCACTTGGGAAGAAGATCTCATACAGAACCCTTTACCCTCAAACTCATTGTCGCCACTACTCAGAAAGAAGCCTCGAGACTGTATGAGATGCACCACGCACGTAGCCACCTCAATTGTAAGGCCACTCAAAGACATCCATTTCCCAGGTATATGCCTCCTAAATGCCTATTGAGGTGCACCCACATAGACAAAATCCTTCTCGATCGCAACAAACATTTTCCCATGACGAAGAGCTGGTTGCTCAAGTGCCAACGGAGACTACCGTGCTGAAGGGTGAAGGGTCGTGAAAGTTGAAAACATGGCTAGTTATGCGATTGGCAGGGGCATCACTATGCATGCGACCACCTCAATTATAAGGCTACTCAAGGGCATCGTGTATAACACCCCCTCAGCACATTTGTAGGTGATGAGAGCCTGCTCGCATACACAGACATGTCTAACCTCTAGAAAATATCTCCTTTCCTAGCATAGCCTCGCTAACCATTCCCCATGACATGTGATCTACCAGTGCAAGTACAAAAAAGTTCCTATGGGTGAACACTCACACTAGTGTTGTCAGACCAGCTTCAATCTCATGCACATGCACATACCGAAGAACTGCACCACGAGGGAACCACCCGCGAGCACCCACATCTCAGCAAAAAGCATTTGTGTGATTTCTTCCCCTAGACAGACACATTGGGCCTACACTTGTTAGAGCATTGCAAAGACGAGCACTTTGGTTCGGAGGAGCCTGAGAAAAACATCTCGTACGAAACCCATTCCCCCAAAATGCTTGAATCACAAATGCTCGCAGCAGAGTCATAATGCAAAGATGTACACCGTGCATGCGATCAAGTAAGGACACTCAGAGACATCCATTTCCCAGGCATATGCCCCCTACATGCTTTTTGGTGCACCCCATACAAATTTCCATACTTCGACAAGCCCTCACAGAATTTTGCATTTGAAGAGAGATGAAATGCCTTGGGCTTTTTGTCTACACAATGCAAACAACGAACGCTCTCTTTAGGGGGAAGCTGAAGAAGAGTATCTCCCACAAAACCCATGAGCCACAACCATTCAGATCACATGGGTACGATAGGGTATGGAGAGTTTCCACATCCAAACAAAAATTATTAGTAATACTCTATGCTTCTACTAGCCCAGACCACAAAATTTGTCACGACAGTGCCATGCACTTCTGTAGGATGAGATAGTGAAGAGGCGAGCACGCACCGAGAATGCACTAGCAAATAAATTATGTGGCATCCAAAGCTTTCGCCGGCCCCACTCTCAATCCCAAGGCTCTACCAATCAGCAAAAACTTAGGGTGGAGAGTGGACCCTTGATGAAATTAGGGACGTCGAGCAATGCACCCGTGCAACCATCTCTTTCCTTCTTGCCATCTGGGCAGGATAAAAATTCAATGATAGAATGTGCCATGAGATGAAGGCCTTGGCTAAAAGATACAATTCCATACACTCAGCAACAAGCGCATCTTAGAATCAAACACCAAATGTGCAGTGCATTGCAAGCCGTGCATACACCTACATATAGGGTATCCAACAAAACTAAGTGACAAGTACTTCCCACCAGCTTCGCCATTTCAATTACTGAATGGGATATACTCACTACCATAGATTAATGACCATCATTACCATCTCAGAATAGATACAAGAACATCGAGCTTGATCCGATCAATTGGATGAATTTCACCTTCAAGGGGCCCAATCCAAAAGTTTCGGAGGTCATCTCCTAGAACTGTCAAGAATAAGGCCCATCTTACATGCAATCTCTGCTACTGCGCAAACATAGGTTGCAATTAAAGAGAAATTGCAAGGCCATCACAATGGCCCAAGGCCAATGCTCTAACTAAGTCAATTTTCTCTTGCAATCACCATGCCACCATTCACAGAGAGATCTCCCCATTCACTTGTAATGACACACAATCCAAGTGCTAGACACGAGCTCGCCCTTGAAAGACCACTTTCCAAGACATCCCATTGACACATTGGAATGATAGCTGCTGTCAAACCATTCCCAATGTTGTGCCGATTGAGTTGCATAGAGGTGACCTTAATGAGCTCTCGCATAGAAATCGGGATGTACTTTTGTACCCATCTCTCACAAAAACCAATGTTAGCTGTGAACAAATTTAGAATCCAAGGCTCGTATCCATCAATATTGTCGGTACTGGGTCTATATTCAAAGGCCACGGAGAGGTTTCGATAAGAGAAGCTCCCCTGCTCGCTTGCACAAACATCCCAAATGCTAGACACCAGCTCCCGCCCTTGGCATTACTCTCGAGATCATTGTAATGACACATTGGAATGACAATGTCTATCGAACAACTCCCAAATTTGTGGCAATGGAGTGAGAAAGAAGAGCAACTTTGGGGAGCCGTGCATAGAAAACGGGATACTACTTCATTCTGCTCTTATATATAGATCCGATGTTGTTTATTTCATTTGGAATCTAAGGTTGCATTCATCCTTTCTCAAATAAGCAATGGCTCTTTTGATCGAATGACCAAGGGGAGCTTTCGATAACAAAGGCTCCCTTGTCACTCGTGATGCACAGCCCAACTGCTAGATGATAGCTCGCCCTTCGGATCGCTGCCCAGGCAACCACCACAATGGCAACATTGGAATGACAATTGCTGCCAAACCATTCCAAAAATTTTGCACCAAAGAAGTTGTTGCAAAGAGAATGACTCTGGGGAGAGAGCCCTCGCATAGCAAAATTGGGATGGCTTTACGACCCTTCCAATAGAAATGGTGCTGGTGCCAATATTCAAAATCCAAATAACATGTCTTTCTCGAACACCAGCACTGGTTCTATTAGGGAGGGTCACCGAGAGCTTTATTTATCAAAGCCTCCCATTGTAGCCACGATAGGCATGCAAAAATTTGCTAGAGTGCCAAACACCCACCTCATGGCTAGACAAGGGCTCGCCATTAGATCAACTTCAAAATCGCTGAACAGACGCATTGTAGACTGGCAACCGCTGCCAAGCCTCTTCCGTAATTGCATCGGTTGAGTGATCAAAGAAGGTGATCTAAGAGAGGGTCCAAGGGTAGGCATTCCTTGGGGGATTCGTGCCGATATAAAAAATTTATGCAATACCCGAGCAACATCGGATGGAGGTGCTAGACGAGGGCTCCCGTTTTAGATCAAGTTTTAAAATGACCAAGTAGAAATGGTGAGGGTTGGCACAGGAGAGGCTCGCGACAACCACCTCTCCTATATAAGCTATTAATGCAAGGCTCGCTCTGCATTAGAAATTAGCGAACACACCGACATCTACCTTAAAAATCCAAATCGTTGAAAATTCTGACCAAACAGCCATCCACGACCAAATTTTTTATGAGGTCGACAGAGGAGCAAAAGATTGTCATCGGTTAGGAGATGTAAATTCATGGAGCTAAGGGACTGAAATGGTCATCGAGCTCATCCGATCAACTGGATGAATTTCACCTTGAGGGGGCCCAATCCAAAAGTTCAAAAGGTCATCTCCTGGAACTGTCAAGAACAAGGCCAATCTTACATGCAAACTCTGCTACTGCGCAAACATAGGTTGCAATTAAAGAGAAATTACAAGGCCGTCACAATGGCCCAAGGCCAATGCTCTGACTAAGTCAATTTTCTCTTCCAATCACCATGCTTCTGTTCATAGAGAGATCTCCCCATTCACTTATGATGCGATGCACAATCCAAGTGCTAGATGCAAGCTCGCCCTTGAAAGACCACTTTCAAAGACATCCCCCGATGACACATTGGAACGAAAACTGCTATCGAACCATTCCCAATGTTGTGCCAATCAAGTTGGCACAGAGATGACCTTAGGGAGCTCCTGCATAGCAATCAAGATGTGCTTTTGTACCCATCTCTCACAAAAACCAATGTTAGCTGTGAACAAATTTTGAATCCAAGGGCTCGCATCCATCGATATCGACGGTACTGGGTCTATATACAAAGGCCACGGAGAGGTTCTGTTAAGAGAAGCTCCCCTCTCGCTCGCACAAACACCCCAAATTCTAGACACAAGATCTCACCCTTAGCATTGCTCTCTAGATCACCACAATGACACATTTGAATGACAACCGCTATCAAACAACTCCCAAAATTGTGGCAATGGAGTGAGAAAGAAGAGCAACTTTGGGGAGCTGCACATAGAAAATGGGTTGTTGTTGCTTTATTCTGCTCTTATATAGATCCGACGTCATTTATTTCGTTTGGAATCTAAAGCTACATTCATCCTTGCTCACACAAGAAATGGCTCTTCTACTCAAATGGCCACGAGGAGCTTCCGATAACAAAGGCTCCCTTGTCACTCGTGATGCGCAGCCCAACTGCTAGACGACAGCTCGCCCTTTAGATCGTTTCCCAGGAAACCACCACAGTGGCACCATTGGAATGACAACTGCTACTAAACCATTTCAAAAATTTTGTGCCAAAGAAGTAGTTGCAAAGAGAATGACTCTAGGGAGAGAGCCCTTGCATAAAAAAATTGGGATGGCTTCACGGTCCTCCCAATAGAAAGGATGCTAGTGCCAATATTCCAAATCTAAATAATGTGTCTTTCTCGAACACCAGCATCGATTCTATTGGGGAGGGTTGCTGAGATCTTTTTTTATCAAAGCTCCCATTGTAGCCATGATAGGCAAACAAAAAATTGCTAGAGCACCAAGCACCCACCTCATGGCTAGACAAGGGATCGCCATTAGATCAACTTCGAAATCGCTAAACAGATGTGTTGTAGAATGGCAACCGCTGCCAAGTCTCTTCCGTAATTACATCGATCGAGTGATCAAAGAAGTTGATCTAAGAGATAGTCCAAGGAGAGGCATTCATTGGGGGATTCGCGCCGATAGCAAAAAATTATGCAATACCCGTGCAACACCAGATGGATGTGCTAGATGAGGGCTCCCATTTTAGATCAAGTTTTAAAATCACCAAGTAGACACAGTGAGGGCTGGCAACCACTACCAAACCTTTTTTCAAAATTGCACCAGCTGAGTGACAGGAAAACATGATCTAAAGGAGAGTCTAGGAATAGCACCTCGAGGGTGGGCTTCATGCCCCTCTAATTGATTCAACGTTGGCGTCCACCTATTCAAAATCTGACATATCCATCCGCCTTAACATTGATGTTTAATCAATGAGGGGGGCATGGGAGAGGCTCATGGAAACCATCTCTCCCATTGTAGCTGTGATAGGCACACAAAAAATTGCTAGAGCACCGAGCACACACCTCATGGCTAGACAAGGGCTCACCATTAGATCAACTGCAAAATCGCTGAACAGACGCACTGTAGAATGGAAACCGCTGCCAAGTCTCTTCCATAATTACGTCGGTCGAGTGATCCAAGAAGGTGATCTAAGAGAAATTCCAAGGGTAGGCATTCATTAGGGGATTCACACTGATAGCAAAAATTTATTCAATACCCAAGAAACATTGGACGGACATGCTAGATGAGGGCTCCCATTTTAGATCAAGTTTTAAAATCATCGAGTAGACGTGATGAGGGTTGGCAACTGCTGCCAAACCTTTTTCTAAAATTGAACTAGCTAAGTGACAAGAAAGCATGATCTAAAAGAGAGTCCAAGAATAGCACCTCGAGGGTGGGGCTTCATGCCCCTCTAATTGATTCAATGTCAGCGTCCACCATTTCAAAATCTGACATATCCATATGCCCTGACGCCGACATTGAATCAATGAGGGGGGCACAAGAGAGGCTCACAGCAACCACCTCTCCCATTATAGCTGCGATAGGCACACAAAAAATTGCTATAGCGCCAAGCACCCAACTCATGGCTATAAACAAGGGCTCGCCATTAGATCAACTTCAAAATCGCAGAACAGACGCGTTTCAGAATGGCAACCGCTGCCAAGTCTCTTCCATAATTGCGTCGGTCGAGTGATCGAATAAGGTGATCTAAGAGAGGGTCCAAGGGTAGGCATTCATTTGGGGATTCACATCGATGGAAAAAATTTATGCAATACCTGAGCAACACTGGATGAAGGTGCCAGACGAGAGCTCCTATTTTAAATCAAGTTTTAAAATCACCAAGTAGACATGGTGAGGGCTAGCAATCACTGCCAAACCTTTTTCTGAAATTGCACCTACTCAGTGACAAGAAAATATGATTTAAAGGAGAGTCTAGGAATAGCACCTCGAGGGTGGGCTTCATGCCCCTCTAGTTAATTCAACATCGACGTCCACCATTTCAAAATCTGACATATCCATCTGCCCTAACATCGATGTTGAATCAATGAGGGGGGCACGGGAGAGGCTTGCAGCAACCACCTCTCCCACTGTAGCCACGATAGGCACACAAAATTTTTTTCTAGAGTGCCCACCACCCACCTCATGGCTAGACAAGGGCTTGCCATTAGATCAACTTCAGAATTGCTGAATAGACACGTTGTAGAATGGCAACTGCTACCAAGTCTCTTCTGTAATTGCGTCGATCGAGTGATTGAAGAAGGTGATCTAAGAGAGAGTCCAAGGGTAGGCATTCATTGGGGGATTCTCACTGATAGCAAAAAATTATGCAATACCCGAGCAACACTAGATGGAGGTGCTAGACGAGGGCTCCCATTTTAGATCAAGTTTTAAAATCACCAAGTAGACACGGTGAGGGCTAGCAACTGCTGCCAAACCTTTTTCCAAAATTGTGCTAGCTAAGTGTCAAGAAAACATGATCTAAAGGAGAGTCGAAGAATAGCACCTCGAGGGTGGGATTAATGCCCATCTAATTGATTCAACGTCAGCGTCCACCATTTCAAAATTTGACATATCCATCCACCTTGACACCGACATTGAATCAATCAGAGGGGTATGGGAGAGGCTCGCGACAACCACCTCTCCCATTGTAGCCATGATAGGTAGACAAAAAATTGGTAGAGTGCCAAGCACCCACATCATGGCTAAACAATGGCTCGTCGTTAGATCAGCTTTGAAATCGCTGAACAAAAGCGCTATAGAATGGAAACTGCTACCAAGTCTCTTCCATAATTGCATCGGTTGAGAGATCGAGGAAGGTGATCTAAGAGAGAGTCCAAGGGTAGGCATTCATTGGGGGATTTGAACCGATATGCAATACCCGAGAAACACCGAACGAAGGTGCTAGATGAGGGCTCCCATTTTAGACTGAGTTTTAAAATCACCAAGTAGATGCGGTGAGGGCTGGCAACCACTCCCAAACCTTTTTCTGAAATTGTGCTAGCTGAGTGACAAGAAAACATGATCTAAAGGAGAGTCGAGGAATAACACCTCGAGGGTGGGCTTCATGTCCCTCTAATTGATTCAACGTCGGCATCCACCGTTTCAAAATCTGACATTTCCATCTGCCTTGACACCAGTGTTGAATCAATGAGAGGGGCACGGGAGAGGATCATGGAAACCACCTCTCCTATATAAGCCATTAGTGCAAGGCTCACTCTGCATTAGAAATTAGTGAACACACCAAAATCTGCCTTAAAAATCCAAATCATTGAAAATTCTAACCAAACAGCCATCCACAACCCAATTTTTTATGAGGTCGGCAGAGGAGCAAAAGATTGTCATCGATTAGGAGATGTGAATTCATGGAGCCAAGGGACTAAAATGGTCATCGAGCTCATTTGATCAACTGGATGAATTTCACCTTGAAGGGGTCCAATCCAAAAGTTTAGAAGGTCATCTCCTAGAATTTTCAAGAACAAGGCCAATCTTACATGCAAACTCTGCTACTGCACAAACATAGGTTGCAATTAAAGAGAAATTGCAAGGCTGTCATAATAGCCTGAGGCCAATGCTCTGACTAAGTCAATTTTCTCTTGCAATCACCATGCCATCATTCACAGAGAGATCTCCCCATTCACTTATGATGCGATGCAAAATCCAAGTGCTAGACGCGAGCTCGCCCTTGAAAGACCACTTTCCAAGACATCCCCAAATGACAGATTGGAATGACAATCGCTTTCGAACCATTTCCAATGTTGTGTCAATTGAGTTGGGATAGAGGTGACCTTAGGGAGCTCCCGCGTAGCAATTGAGATGTGCTTTTGTACCCATCTCTCACAAAAACCAATGTTAGCTATGAACAAAGGCTCCCTTGTCACTCGTGATGCGTAGCCCAACTGCTAAATGACGACTCACCCTTCAGATCACTACCCAAGAAACCACCACAATGGCACCATTGGAAAGACAACTGCTGCCAAACCATTCCAAAAGCTTTGTGCCAAAGAAGTTGTTGCAAAGAGAATGACTCTGGGGAGAGAGCCCTCACATAGAAAAATTGAGATGGCTTCACGGCCCTCCCAATAAAAAGGATGCTGGTGCCAATATTCCAAATTTGAATAACATGTCTTTCTCGAACACCAGAACTGATTCTATTGGGGAGGGTTGCCAAGAGCTTTTGTTATCAAAGCTCCCATTTTAGCCGTGATAGGCACACAAAAAATTGCTAGAGCATAAAGCACCCACCTCATGCCTAGACAAGGGCTCGCTGTTAGATCAACTTCAAAATTTCTGAACAGATGCGCTATGGAATGGAAACAACTGCCAAGTCTCTTCTGTAATTGCATCGGTCGAGTGACCGAAGAAGGTGATCTAAGAGAGAGTCCAAGGCTGGGGATTTTTTGGGAGATTCGCAACAATAGAAAAAATTTATGCAATACTCGAGCAACACCGGACGGAGGTGCTAGACGAGGGCTCCTATTTTAGATCAGGTTTTAAAATTACCAAGTAGACACGGTGAGGGCTGGTTTTAAAATTGATTCAATGTTACCATCCACCATTTCAAAATCTGACATATCCATCTGCCCTGACACCGGTGTTGAATCAATGAAGGGGGGTAGAAGAGAGGCTCACAGCAACCACCTCTCCCATTGTAGCTGCGATAGGCACACAAAAAATTGCTAGAGCGCCAAGCACCCACCTCATGGCTAGACAAGGGCTCACCATTAGATCAACTTCGAAATCACAGAACAGACGTGGTGTAGAATGGCAACCACTGCCAAGTATCTTTCGTAATTGTGTCGGTCAATTGATCGAAGAAGGTGATCTAAGAGAGGGTCTAAGGGTAGGCATTCATTGGGGGATTCACGCCAATAGCAAAAAATTATGCAATACCTGAGCAACACCAGACGGAGGTGCTAGACAAGGGCTCCCATTTTAGATCAAGTTTTAAAATCACCAAGTAGACGTGGTGAGGGCTGGCAGCTACTGCCAAACCTTTTTCTAAAATTGTGCTAGCTGAGTGACAAGAAAACATTATCTAAAGGAGAGTCAAGGAATAGCACCTCGAGGGTGGGCTTCATGTCCCTCTAATTGATTCAACGTAGGCGTCCACCATTTCAAAATTTGACATATCCATCTACTTTGACACTAGCATTGAATCAATCAGAGGGGCACGAGAGAGGCTCACGGCAACCACCTCTCCTATTGTAGTGGTGATAGGCACACAAAAAATTGCTAGAGCGCCAAGCACCCACCTCATGGCTAGACAAGGGCTCGTCGTTAGATCAACTTCAAAATCACTGAACAGATGCGCTATAGAATGGCAACTGCTGCCAAGTCTCTTTCATAATTGCGTCAGTCAAGAGATCGAGGAAGGTGATCTAAGAAAGAGTCCAAGGGTAGCCATTCATTGGGGGATTTGCGCTGATAGCAAAAATTTATGCAATACTTGAGCAACACCCGACGGAGGTGCTAGACGAGGGCTCCCATTTTAGATCGAGTATTAAAATCACAAAGTAGATGTGGTGAGGGCTCGCAACCGCTGCCAAACCTTTTTCTGAAATTGCACCAGCTAAGTGACAAGAAAACATGATCTAAAGGAGAGTTGAGGAATAGCACCTCGAGGGTGGGCTTCATGGCCCTCCAATTGATTCAACGTCGGCATCCACTATTTCAAAATTTGACATTTCCATTTGCCTTGACACCAACATTGAATCAAAGAGAGGGGCACGGGAGAGGCTCACAGCAACCACCTCTCCTATATAAGCTATTAGTGTGAGGATCACTCTGCATTAGAAATTAGCAAACACACCGTCAACTACCTTAAAAATCCAAATCATTGAAATTTTTGACCAAACAACCATCCACGACCCAATTTTTTATGAGGTCGGCAAAGGAGTAAAAGATTGTCATTGGTTAGGAGATGTGAATTCATGGGGCCAAGGGATTGAAATGGTCATCAAGCTCATCTGATCAACTAGATGAATTTCACGTTGAATGGGCCTAATCAAAAAGTTCCAGAGGTCATCTCCTAGACTTGTCAAGAACAAGGCCAATCTTCTATGCAAACTCTGGTACTTTGCAAACATAGGTTGCAATTAAAGAGAAATTGCAAGGCCGTCACAATGGCCTAAGGCCAATGCTCTGACTAAATCAATTTTCTCTTGCAATCACCATGCTTCCATTCATAGAGAGATCTCCCCATTCACTTGTGATGCGACACACAATCCAAGTGCTAGACGCGAGCGTGCCCTTGAAAGACCACTTTCCAAGAAATCCCCCAATGACACATTGGAACAACAACTACTGTCGAACCATTCCCAATGTTGTGCCGATCGAGTTGGCACAGAGGCGACCTTAGGGAGCTCCCACGTACCAATCGGGATGTGCTTTCATACCCATCTCTGACAAAAACCAATGTTAGCTGTGAACAAATTTAGAATCCAAGGCTCGTATCCATCGATATTGTCGGCACTGGGTCTATGTTCAAAGGCCACAGAGAGGTTCCAATAAGAGAAGCTCCCCTGCTCGCTCATACAAACATTCCTAATGCTAGACACAAGCTCCTGCCCTTAGCATCGCTCTCCAGATCATCGCAATGACACATTGGAATGACAACTGCTATCGAATAACTCCCAAATTTGTGCCGATGGAGTGAGAAAGAAGAGCAACTTTGGGGAGTTGCGCATAGCAAGCAGGCTGCTGCTTCATTCTGCTCTTATATAGATCCAATGTCATTGATTTAATTTAGAATTTGAGGCTCACCCTTCAGATCGCTACCTAGGCAACCACCATAACGGCACCATTGGAACGACAACCGCTACCGAACCATTCAAAAAATTTTGTGCCAAAGAAGTTGTTGCAAAGAGAACCACTCTGGGGAGAGAGCCCTCACACAGTAGAATCAGGATGGCTTCACGACCCTCCCAATAGAAATGATGCTAGTGCCAATATTCCAAATCTGAATAACGTGTCTTTCTCAAACACCAGTATTGATTCTATTGGGGAGGGTCACTGAGAGCTTTTGTTATCAAAGCTCACAGTGTAGCCATGATAGGCACATAAAAAATTTCTAGAGCACCAAGCACCCACCTCATGGCTAGACAAGGGCTCACCATTAGATCAACTTCAAAATTGTTGAATAGATGCACTATAGAATGGCAACCGCTGCCAAGTCTCTTCCATAATTGCGTCAGTCGAGTGATCAGAGAAGGTGATCAAAGAGAGAGTTCAAAGCTAGGCATTCGTTGGGGGATTCATGTCGATACCAAAAATTCATGCAATACCCAAGCAACACTGGATGGAGGTGCTAGACGAGGGCTCCCATTTTAGATCAAGTTTTAAAATCACCAAGTAGACATGGTGAGGGCTAGCAACCACTGCCAAACCTTTTTGCAAAATTGTGCTAGCTGAGTGACAAGAAAACATGATCTAAAGGAGAGTCGAGGAATAGCACCTTGAGGGTGTGCTTCATGCCCCTCTAATTGCTTCAATGTCAACATCCACAATTTCAAAATTTGACATATCCATCTTCCCTGACACCAGCATTGAATCAATGAGAGGGGCATGGGAGAGGCTCGAAGAAACCACCTCTCTTATATAAGCTATTAGTGTGAGGCTTGCTCTGCATTAGAAATTAGCAAACACACCAACAACTGCCTTAAAAATCCAAATCGTTGAAAATTTTGACCAAACAGCCATCCACGACCCAATTTTTTATGAGGTCGTCAGAGGAGCAAAAGATTGTCATCGGTTAGGACATCTGAATTCATGGAGCCAAGGGAGTGAAATGGTCATCGAGCTCATCTGATCAACTGGATGAATTTCACCTTGAAGGGGCCGAATCCAAAAGTTCTGGAGGTCATCTCTTGGAACTGTTTAGAACAAGGCCAATCTTACATGCAAACTCTACTACTGCACAAACATAGGTTGCAATTAAAGAGAAATTGTAAGGCCATCACAATGGCTTGAGGCCAATGCTCTGACTAAGTCAATTTTCTCTTGCAATCACCATGCGGTCATTCATAGAGAGATCTCCCCATTCACTTGTGACATGACACACAATCCGAGTGCTAGACACAAGCTCACCCTTGAAAGACCACTTTCCAAGACATCCCCCAGTGACACATTGGAATGACAACTGCTATGGAACCATTCCCAATGTTGTGGCAATCGAGTTGGCACAAAGGCAACCTTAGAGAACTCCCACATAGCAATTGAGGTGTGCTTTCATACCCATCTCTCACAAAAACCAATGTTAGCTGTGAACAAATTTAGAATCCAAGGCTCATATCCATCAATATCGTCGGCACTGGGTCTATATATTCAAAGGCAACAAAGAGGTTCCGATAAGAAAAGCTCCCTTGCTCGCTTGCACAAACATCCCAAATGCTAGACACAAGCTCCCGCCCTTAGCATCACTCTCTAGATCAATGCAATGACACATTGGAATGACAACTTCTATCGAACAACTCCCAAATTTGTGCCGAAGGAGTGCTAGACCCGAGCAACACTGGACAAAGGTGCTAGACGAGGGCTCCCATTTTAGATAAACTTTTAAAATCACCAAGTAGACATGGTGAGGGGTGGCAAATGCTGTCAAATCTTTTTTTGAAATTGCGCCAGCTAAGTGACAAAAAAATATGATCTAAAGGAGAGTCAAGGAATAGCACCTCGAGGGTGGGCTTCATGCCCCTCTAATTGATTCAACATCAGTGTCCACCATTTCAAAATCTGACATATCCATCTTCCTTAACACCGGCATTGAATCAATGAGAGGGGCATGAGAGAAGCTCACGACAACACCTCTCCTATATAAGCTATTAGTGTGAGGCTCGCTCTGCATTAAAAATTAGTGGACACACCGATAACTGCCTTAAAAATCCAAATCGTTGAAAAATGTGACAAAATAGCCATCCACGACCCCATTTTTTATGATGTTGGTAGAGGACCAAAAGATTTTCATTGGTTAGGAGATTGGAATTCATTGAGCCAAGGCAGTGAAATGGCCACCTTTTGGAGATCGGGCGGAACAGCTTGAGTCTGGTGGAATAGCTCGGGTAGGACAACTCGACAATACCATTTGCCTTAGTGCCTTTTTTGAGGTTTACTTGAGAGGAGCGGACATAATGTCAGCCTTGATCATCTAGGAGTCTGAGTAGGATGGCATGGTAATAACGGCTTGGCATTTGGAGTGTCTATGGCAGCTGGATGGGATTTGAATTCATTTAGCCAAGGGAGTGAAATGGTCATCAAGCACATCTGATCAGCTGGATGAATTTTACCTTGAAGGGGCCCAATCCAAAAGTTTTAGAGGTCATCTCCTGGAACTATCAAGAACAAAGGCCAATCTTACATGAAAACTCTACTACTGTGCAAACATAGGTTGCAATTATAGAGAAATTGCAAGGCTGTCACAATGGCTCGAGGCCAATGCTTTGACTACTAAGTCAATTTTCTCTTGCAATCACCATTCTGCCGTTCACGAAGAGATCTCCCGATTCACTTGTGACGACACACAATCCAAGTGCTAGATGCAAGCTCGCCCTTAAAAGGCCACTTTCCAAGACATCTCGATGACACATTGGAATGAAAACCACTGTCGAGCTATTCCCAATGTTGTGCTGATCGAGTTGGCACAGAGGTGATCTTAGGGAGCTCTTGCGTAGAAATCAAGAAGTGCTTTCATACCCATCTCTCATAAAAACCAATGTTATCTCGGCCAGATCGGGTCAACAAAAATGGCTCATCCAGATCGAGTCATCCAGAATGGCTCGCCCAGATCATGTCGGCCAAAATGGCTCGCCCAGATCGGGTCGGCCAACATGGCTCACCCAGATCGCGTCGGCCAGAATGGCTCACCCAGATCGCATCTGCCAGCATGGCTCGACCACCATTTTTTGCTTAGAGCTTTTGGTATTAATGTTCCCATGTGGCCATGATAAGTACACCATGAAAAATTGCTAGAGTGCCAAGCACCCATAGCAAATTGCCATTATACCAAGCAACGTCGGAGTGCTAGACAAGGGCTCACGTTTAGATCAAGTATTAAAATCACCAAAAAGACACACCATGGATCGGCAACCACTGCCTCACCTTTTCCAAAATTGAGTCATTAGAAAACATGATCTAAAGGAGAGGCAAGGAAAAGCACTAAGATCCCTTCATGCCCCTTTCATTGATTCAACATCAGCATACACCATTTGAAAACCCAACAATCCGATCCGCCTAGACACCAATGTTGAATCAATGAAAGGGGCATGGGAGAGGCTCACGGCAACCACCTCTCCTATATAAGCTATTAGTGTGAGGCTCCTTCTACATTTGAAATCTACGATAGCATGGACAACTCCCTTAAAAATCCAATTCAATGAAAAATGTGACCAAACAACCATCCATGACACCATTTTTGGAGCTCGTCCAGATCGACTCGACCAGAATGACTCGGCCAAATTGGCTCAGCCAAAATGGCTTGCCAAGATCAGCTCAACCAGCATGGATCAACCAACATGGCTCAGCTAGCATGTTCAGCTAGCATGGCTCAGCCAGCATGGCTCTACCAGATCGGGTCGGCCAGAATGGCTCACCCAGATCGGCTCGGCCAGCATGGCTCGCCAACCATTTTTCAAGCACACTACCTCCCCTATATAATCTATTAGTGTAAGGCTTACTCTACATGATAAATTTAAATTCAGTGGACAAGTACCTTAAAATCCAATTCAATGAAAAATGTGATCGAATAGCCATCCACAACCCCATTTTTGATGAGGTTGTCAACAAAGACAAAGATTGGCATTGGTTAGGCAATTTGATTGCATTCGTCAGGGGGGTAAATTGATCAATTTTTGGAGACCGACTAGAATGGCTCGACGACCATTTTATATCGAAAGCTACCCGATTTGAGAATTATGACTCAAGTAAAATGGCTCGGGTACCCATTTTATATTGCAAGCTACCCAAATTTGAAAATTATGGCTCGACTTGAATTTTGTATCGTAGGCAACCCAATTCAAAAAGTATGCCTCGGCTAGAATGGCTCAACTTCAATTTTATATCCAAGGGTACCCGATTTGAAAATTATGACTCGACTTTATTTCAAGCACACTGCCTCTCCTATATAAGATATTAGTGCAAGGCTTGCTCTGCATTTGAGAATATGCATTCATGTAGACAAGTGCCTTAAAAAAATTAATTCATTGAAAAATGTAACCGAATAGCCATCCACAATCCCGTTTTTGCTGAATTTGGCAATGAAGCCAAAAACTGACATCAATTAGGTGGCATGATTTTATGAGCCACGAGAGTATATTGACAGTGATGAAAGATGGTAAGTCAACTGGGTGAGATGACTTGACTCGGTGAGCTGACCTAGCGAGCGGACTTGGTGAGCGAACTTAAAGACTCAACTTGGTGGGCACCCTTGAACTTTTGACTCGTGAGCCACCTGGGCAAGCTGACTTGGGGAATCGAGCTAGAAATCTGACATGATGAGCAAACTTTAAGATGTGACCGGGTAGGGCACATTGGTAAGGTGACATGGTAAGTCAATGTGGTGACTTGACTTGGTGAGCATCTACTTAAAGAGTCAACTCGTTGAGGCAACTTTTTGGGGTGACTTGGCGAGCCCACATGGTGAGATGCCTCGGCGAGCAGAGCTGGCTAGCCTAGTGGTGAGATGACTTGGCCAGAGGACTTGGCTAGCCTAAATGAACTTAAAGAGTCAACTTGGCGAGACTACCTGGTGGGCTAACCTTGTGGGGTGACTTGGTGAGAAAACTTAAAGAGTTGACTTGGTGAGAGTACTTGGTGGGCTGACCTAGCGAGGTGACTTGATGAACGAACTTAAAGAGTCAACTTGGTGGGCCGACTTGGTAGAGTGACTTCATGAATGAACTTAAAGAGTCCACTTGGTGGGCCGACCTGGTGGGGTGACTTGATGAACAAACTTAAAGAGTCGACTTGGTGAGAGTAATTTGTGGGTTGACCTGGTAGGGTGACTTGATGAATGAACTTAAAGATGACTTGGTGGGGTGACTTGATGAACGCACTTGAAGGGTCGACTTGGTGGGATGACTCTATGAACAAACGTAAAGAGTTGACTTGGTGAGAGTACTTGGTGAGCTGACTTGATGAACAGACTTAAAGAGTCAACTTGGTGAGAGTACTTGGTGGGGTGACTTGATGAGCGTACTTGAAGAATCAACTTGGTTAGAGTACTTGGTGGGGTGACATGATGAACAAACTCAAAGAGTCAACCTACTGAGAGTACTTGGTGGCTCGACTTGATGACCAGACTTAAAGAGTCCACTTGGTGAGAGTGCTTGGCAAGGTGAAATGATGAATGGACTTAAAGAATCAACTTGGTGGGAGTACTTTGCTGGTTGAACTGGTGGGGTGACTTGATGAAGGGACATAAAGAGTCAACTTGGTGAGAGTACTTGTACTTATTTTGGTGACTTGATGAACGGACTTAAAGAGTTGACTTGGTGGGGTGACTTGATGAAAGGACTTAAAGAGTTGACTTGGTGAGAGTACTTGGTGGGGTGACTTGATGAAAGAACTTAAAAGGGTCAACTTGGCAGGGTGACTTGGTGAACAGACCTAAAGAGTTGACTTGGTGAGAGCACTTGGTGGGGTGACTTGATGAATGGACTCAAAGAGTCAACATGGTGAGAGTACTTGGTGGCTCAACTTGATGAGCAGACTCAAAGAGTCCAGTTGGTGAGAGTACTTGGCGGGGTGAATTGATGAATGAACTTAAAGAGTAAACTTGGTGAGAGTACCTTGTGGGCCAACCTGGTGGGGTGACTTGATGAAGGGACATAAAGACTCGACTTGGTGAGAGTACTTGTTTTGGTCACTTGATGAATGGACTTAAATAGTCGACTTGGTGGGATGACTTGATAAAATGACTTAAAGAGTCGACTTGGTGAGAGTACTTGGCATGGTGAACTGAGTAACAAACTTAAAGAGTCAACCTGGTGGGAGTACTTGGTGGGCCGACCTGGTGGGGTGACTTGATGAACGGACTTAAAGAGTCAACTTGGTTAGAGTATTTATTCTAGTGACTTGATGAACAGACTTGAAGAGTTGACTGGGTTGGGTGACTTGATGAAAGGACTTAAAGAGTCAACTTGGTGAGAGTACTTGGTTGGGCGACTTGATGAACGGACTTAAAGGGTCGACTTGGCAGGGTGACTTGATGAACGCACTTGAAGGGTCAACTTGGTGGGGTGACTTGATGAATGGACCTAAAGAGTTGACCTAGTGAGAGTACTTGGTGGGGTGACTTGATGAACAGAGTTAAAGAGTCAACTTGGTGAGAGGACTTGGTCGGGTGACTTGATGAATGCACTTGAAGAATCGACTTGGTTAGAGTAACTGGTGGGGTGACTTGATGAACGAAATTAAAGAGTCGACTTGGTGGGCTGACCTAGCAGGGTGACTTGATGAACGAGCTTAGAGAGTTGACTTGGTGAGAGTACTTGGTGACTTGGTGGGCTGACCTGGTCAAGTGACTTGATGAGTGAACTTAAAGAGTCCACTTGGTGGGCCAACCTGGCGGGGTGACTTGACGAATGAACCTAAAGAGTCGGCTTGGTGAGAGTACTACGTGGGTAGACATAGTGGGGTGATTTGATGAAAGAACTTAAAGAGTCGACTTGGTGAGAGTACTTGGTTGGGTGACTTGATGAATGAACCTAAAGAGTCGACTTGGTGGGCCGACCTGGCAGGGTGACTTGATGAACAAACTTAAAGAGTCAACTTGGTGGGCTGACCTAGCAGGGGGACTTCATAAACAAACATAAAGATTTGACTTGGTGGGCCGACCTAACGAGGTGAGTTGATGAACAAACTTAAAGAGTCAACTTGGTGAGAGTACTCGGTAGACTGACCTGGTCACATGAGTTGATGAACGAACTTAAAGAGTCAACTTGGTGGGCTGACTTGGCTGGTTGACTTGATGAACGAACTTAAAGAGTTGACTTGGTGGTTTGAACTAGCAGGGTGACTTGGTGAGAGTACTTGGTGGGCTGACCCGACAGGGTGACTTTTTGAACGAACTTAGAGAGTCGACTTTGTGAGAGTACTTGGTCGGTCGAACTGGTAGAGTCACTTGATGAAAAAATATAAAGAGTCGACTTGGTGAGAGAACTTGGTGGGCTAAGCTGGTGGGGTGAATTGATGAATAAACGTAAAGAGTCAACTTTGTGAGAGTACTTGGTGGGCCGACCTAGCAGGGTGACTTGATGACCAAACTTAAAGTGTCGACTTGGTCAGAGTACTTGGCAGGCCGACTTGGCAGAGCGACTTGATGAACAAACTTAAAGAGTAGACTTGGTGAGAGTACTTGGTGGGGTGACTTGATGAACAAACCTAAAGAGTCGACTTGGTGAGAGTACTTGGTGGGCCGACCTGGCAGGGTGACTTGGTGAGCAAACTTAAAGAGTCGACTTGGTGAGAGTACTTGGTGGGCTGACCTGGCAGGGTGACTTGATGAACGAACTTAAAGAGTCAACTTGGTGAGATTAATTTGTGGGCTGACCTAGTGGGGTGACTTGATGAATGAACTTAAAGAGTCAACTTGGTGGGGTGACTTGATGAATGCACTTGAAGGGTCAACTTGCTGGGGTGACTCTATGAATGAACCTAAAGAGTTGACTTGGTGAGAGTACTTGGTGGGGTGATTTGATGAACAGACTTAAAGAGTCGACTTGGTGAGAGTACTTGGTGAGGTGACTTGATGAGTGCACTTGAAGAATCGACTTGGTTAGAGTAGTTGGTGGGGTGATTTGATGAACGAAATCAAAGAGTCAACTTGCGGAGAGTATTTGCTGGCTCGACTTGATGAGCAGACTTAAAGAGTCCGCTTGGTGAGAGTACTTGGTGGGGTGAACTGATGAATGGACTTAAAGAATCGACTTGGTGGGAGTACTTGGTTGGTCAAACTGGTGGGGTGACGTGATGAATTGACATAAGGAGTTGACTTAGTGAGAGTACTTGTACTTGTTCTAGTGACTTGATGAATGGACTTAAAGAGTTGACTTTGTGGGGTGACTTGATGAAAGGACTTAAAGACTTGACTTGGTGAGAGTACTTGGTGGGGTGACTTGATGAAAGAAATTAAAGTGTCGACTTGGCAAGGTAACTTGGTAAACGGACCTAAAGAGTTGACTTGGTGAGAGCACTTGGTGGGGTGACTTGATGAATGGACTCAAAGAGTCGACTTGGTGAGAGTACTTGGTGGCTCGACTTGATGAGCAGACTCAAAGAGTCCACTTCATGAGAGTACTTGGCGAGATGAAGTGATGAACAAACTTAAAGAGTCAACTTGGTGGGAGTACTTGGTGGGCTAACCTGGTGGGGTGACTTGATAAAGGGACATAAAGAGTTGAATTTGTGAGAGTACTTGTTCTGGTGACCTGATGAACAAACTTAAATAGTCGACTTGGTGGGGTGACTTGATGAAAGGACCTAAAGAGTCAACTTGGTGAGACTACTTGGTGGGGTGACTTGATGAACGCACTTGAACAATCGACATGGTTAGAGTAATTCATGGGGTGACTTGATGAACGAACTCAAAGAGTCGACTTGGTGAGAGTACTTGGTTGCTCGACTTGATGAGCAAACTTAAAGATTCAACTTGGTGAGAGTAGTTGGCGGGGTGAATTGATGAATAGACTTAAAGAGTCAACTTGGTGGGAGTACTTGGTGGGCCGACCTGGTGGGGTGACTTGATGAATGGACTTGAAGAGTCGACTTGGTTAGAGTACTTTTTTTGATGACTTGATGAACGGACTTGAACAATCGACTTGGTGGGGTAACCTGATGAAAGGACTTAAAGAGTCAACTTTGTGAGAGTACTTGGTGGGGTGACTTGATGAACAGATTTAAAGGGTCAACTTGGTTAGGTGACTTGATGAATGGACCTAAAGATTTAACTTGGTGAGATTACTTGACGGGGTGAACTGATGAACAAACCTAAAGAGTCAACTTGGTAAGAGTACTTGGTGGGCCGACCTAGTGGGGTAACTTGATGAACAGACTTATAGAGTTGACTTGGTGAGAGTACTTGTTCTGGCAACTTGATGAATGGACTTAAATAGTCAACTTGGTGGGGTGACTTGATGAAAGGACTTAAAGAGTCAACTTGGTGAGAGTACTTGGTGGGATGACTTGATGCATGCACTTGAAGAATCGACTTGGTTAGAGTACTTGGTGGGGTGACTTGATGAACGGACTTAAAGAGTCGACTTGGTGAGAGTACTTGGTGGCTTGACTTTATGAGCAGTCTTAAAGAGTCAACTTGGTGAGAGTACTTGGACAGGTGAACTGATGAACGAATTTAAAGAGTCGACCTGGTGGGAGTACTTGGTGGGCCGACCTGGTTGGTGACTTGATGAATGGACTCAAAGAGTCGACTTGGTTAGAGTACCTATTCTAGTGACTTCATGAATGGACTTGAAGAGTCAACTTGGTGGGGTGACTTGATGAAAGGACTTAAAGAGTCAACTTGGTGAGAGTACTTGGTGGGGCGACTTGATGAACAGACCTAAAGGGTCGACTTGGCAGGGTGACTTGATGAATGGACCTAAAGAGTTGACTTAGTGAGAGTACTTGGCGGGATAAACTGATGAACAAACTTAAAGAGTCGACTTGGTGGGAGTACTTGGTGGGCCGACCTGGTGGGGTGACTTGATGAACGAACTTATAGAGTTTACTTGGTGAGAGTACTTATTCTGGTGACTTGATGAATGGACTTAAAGAGTCAGCTTGGTGGGGTGACTTGATGAAAGGACTTAAAGAGTCAACTTGGTGGGGTGACTTGATGAATGAACTTAAAGGGTCGACTTTGCAAGGTGACTTGATGAACGGACCTAAAGAGTTGACTTGGTGAGAGTACTTGGTGGGGTGACCTAATGAATAGACTTAGAGAGTCAACTTGGTGAGAGTACTTGGTGGGTTGACCTGGTTGGGTGACTTCATGAACAGACTTAAAGAGTCAACTTTGTGAGAGTACTTGGTGGGGTGACTTGATGAACGGACTTCAAGGGTTGACTTGGTGGGGTGACTTGATGAACGGTCCTAAAGACTTGACTTGGTGAGATTACTTGGTGGGGTGACTTGATGAACAAAATTAAATAGTCAAATTGGTGAGAGTACTTGGCGGGGTGACTTGATGAATGCACTTGAAGGGTTGACTTGGTGGGGTGACTTGATGAATGGACCTAAAGAGTTGACATGGTCAGAGTACTTGGTGGGGTGACTTGATGAACATAGTTAAAGAGTCGACTTGGTGAGAGTACTTGGTCGGGTGACTTTATGAACGCACTTGAAGAATTGACTTGGTGAGAGTACTTGGTGGGCTGACCTGGTGGGGCGACTTGATGAACAAACTTAAATAGTCGACTTGGTGGGCCGACTTGGCAGAGTGACTTCATGAACGAACTTAAAGAGTCCACTTGGTGGGCCGACCTAGCAGGGTGACTTGATGAATGAACTTAAAGAATCAACTTAGTGAGAGTAATTTTTGGGCTGACCTAGTGGGGTGACTTGATGAATTAACTTAAAGAGTCAACTTTGTGGGGTGACTTGATGAATGCACTTAAAGGGTCAACTTGGTGGGGTGACCCTATGAACAGACCTAGAGAGTTTACTTTGTGAGAGAACTTGGTGGGGTGACTTGATGAAAAGACTCAAACAGTTGACTTGGTGAGAGTACTTGATGGCTCGACTTGATGAGTGCACTTGAAGAATCGACTTGGTGAGAGTACTTGGTGGGGTGACTTGATGAAAATACTCAAAGAGTCAACTTGCTAAGAGTACTTAGTGGCTCGACTTGATGAGTACACTTAAAGAGTCCACTTGGTGAGAGTACTTGGTGGGGTGAACTGATGAACAAACTTAAAGAATTGACTTAGTGGGAGTACTTGGTTGGCCGAACTGGTGGGGTGACTTGATGAATGGACATAAAGAGTCGACTTGGTCAGAGTACTTGTACTTGATATGGTGAATTGATGAATGGACCTAAAGAGTCAACTTGGTGGGGTGAATTGATGAAAGGACTTAAAGAGTTTACTTGGTGAGAGTACTTAATGGGGTGACTTGATTAAAGAACTTAAAGGGTCGACTTGGCGGGGTGACTTGGTGAACAGACCTAAAGAGTTGACTTGGTGAGAGCACATGGTGGGGTGACTTGATGAATGGAATCGAAGAATTAACTTTGTGAGAGAACTTGGTGGGGTGACTTGATGAATAGACTCAAAGAGTCGACTTGGTGAGAGTACTTGGTGGCTCGACTTGATGAGAAGACTTAAAGAGTCCACTTGGTGAGAGTACTTGGTGGGGCAAACTAATGAATGGACTTGAAAAGTCAACTTGGTGGGAGTACTTGGTGGGCTGACCTGGTGGGGTGACTCGATGAAAGGACATAAAGAGTCGACTTGGTGAGAGTACTTGTTCTGGTGACTTGATGAACGGACTTAAATAGTCAACTTGGTGGGGTGACTTGATGAAAGGACTTAAAGAGTTGACTTGGTGAGAGTACTTGGTGGGGTGACTTGATGAACGCACTTGAAGAATCAACTTGGTTAGAGTACTTGGTGGGGTGACTTAATGAACGAACTCAAAGAGTCGACTTGGTGAGAGTACTTGGAGGCTTGACTTGATGAGCAGACTTAAAGAGTCAACTTGGTGAGAGTACTTGGCAGGGTGAACTAAGGAATAGACTTAAAGAGTCGACTTGGTGGGAGTACTTGGTTGGCCGACCTGGTGGGGTGACTTGATGAACGGACTTAAAGAGTCAACTTAGTTAGAGTATTTATTCTAGTGACTTGATGAATGGACTTCAAGAGTGGACTTGGTGGGGTGACTATATGAAAGGACTTAAAGAGTCGACTTGGTGAGAGTACTTGGTTGGGCGACTTGATGAACAGACTTAAAGGGTTGACTTGGTGGGGTGACTTGATGAATGCACTTGAAGGGTCAACTTGGTGGGGTGACTTGATGAATGGACCTAAAGAGTTGACCTGGTGAGAGTACTTGGTGGGGTGACTTGATGAACAGAGTTAAAGAGTCGACTTGGTGAGAGTACTTGGCAGGTGACTTGATGAACACACTTGAAGAGTCGACTTGGTTAGAGAACTTGGCGGGGTGACTTGATGAACAAACTTAAAGAGTCAGCTTGGTGGGCCGACCTGGTAGGGTGACTTGATGAACGAGCTTAGAAAGTCAACTTTGTGAGAGTACTTGGTGACTTGGAGGGCTGACCTGGCTGGGTGACTTGATGAACGAACTTAGGGAGTCCACTTGGTGGGCCAACTTGGTGGGGTGACTTGATGAATGAACCTAAAGACTCGACTTGGTGAGAGTACTTGGTGGGTAGACATAGCGGGGTGATTTGATGAACAAACTTAAAGAGTCAACTTGGTGAGATTACTTGGTGGGGTGACTTGATGAACAAACCTAATGAGTCGACTTGGTGGGCCGACCTGGCAAGGTGACATGATGAACGAACTTAAAGAGTCAATTTGGTGGGCTGACCTAGCAGGGTGACTTGATTAACAATCTTAAAGAGTTGACTTGGTGAGAGTACTTGGTGGGCTGACCTGGCGAGGTGATTTGATGAAAAAACTTAAAGAGTCAACTTGGTGGGCCGACTTGGCTGGTTGACTTGATGAATGAACTTAAAGAGTTGACTTGGTGGGTCAAACTAGCAGGGTGACTTGGTGAGAGTACTTGGTGGGCTAACCCGGCAGGGTGACTTGATGAACAAACTTAGAGAGTTGACTTTCTGAGAGTACTTGGTGGGTCAAACTGGTGGGGTGACTTGATGAACAAACTTAAAGAGTCAAATTGGTGAGAGAACTTGGTGGGCCGAGCTGGCGGGGTGAATTGATGAATGAACCTAAAGAGTCGACTTTGTGAGAGTACTTGGTGGGCCGACCTATCAGGGTGACTTGATGACCAAACTTAAAGTGTCGACTTGGTGAGAGTACTTGGTAGGCCGACCTAGCAGAACGACTTGATGAATGAACTTAAAGAGTGGACTTGGTGACAGTACTTGGTGGGGTGACTTGATGAACAAACCTAAAGAGTTGACTTGGTGAGAGTACTTGGTGGGCCGACCTGGTGGGGTGACTTGGTGAGAAAACTTAAAGAGTTGACTTGTTGAGAGTACTTGGTGGGTTGACCTGGCAGGGTGACTTGATGAACGAACTTAAAGAGTCGACTTGGTGGGCCAACTTGGCAGAGTGACTTCATGAACGAACTTAAAGAGTCCACTTGGTGGGGCGACCTGGCGGGGTGACTTAATGAATTAACTTAAAGAGTCAACTTGGTGAGAGTAATTTGTGGGCTGACCTGGCGGGGTGACTTGATGAATGAACTTAAAGAGTCAACTTGGTGGGGTGACTTGATGAGCGCACTTGAAGGGTCAACTTGGTGGGGTGACTCTATGAATTAACCTAAAGAGTTGACTTGGTGAGAGTACTTGGTGGGGTGACTTGATGAACAGACTTAAAGAATCAACTTGGTGAGAGTACTTGGCGGGGTGACTTGATGAGCGCACTTGAAGAATCGACTTGGTTAGAGTACTTGGTGGGGTGACTTGATGAACAGACTCAAAGAGTCGACTTACTAAGAGTATTTGGTGGCTTGACTTGATGAGCAGACTTAAAGAGTCCACTTGGTAGGAGTACTTGGTGGGGTGAACTGATGAATGGACTTATAGAATTGACTTTGTGGTAGTACTTGGTTGGTCAAACTGGTGGGGTGACTTGATGAATGGACTCAAATAGTCGACTTGGTGAGAGTACTTGGTGGCTCGACTTGATGAGTAGACTCAAAGAGTCCACTTGGTGAGAGTACTTGGCAGGGTGAAGTGATGAGCAGACTTAAAGAGTTGGCTTGGTGGGAGTACTTGGTGGGCTGACCTGGTGGGGTGACTTGATGAAGGGACATAAAGAGTTGACTTCATGAGAGTACTTGTTTTGGTGACCTGATGAATGAACTGAAAAAGTTTACTTGGTGGGGTGACTTGATGAAAGGACTTAAAGAGTCGACTTGGTGAGAGTACTTGGTGGGGTGACTTGATGAATGCACTTGAAGAATCGACTTGGTTAGTGCACTTGGTGGGGTGACTTGATGAATGGACTCAAAGAGTTGACTCAGAGTGAGTACTTGGTTGCTCAACTTGATGAGTAGACTTAAAGAGTCAACTTGGTGAGAGTACTTGGCGGGGTGAACTGATGAACAGACTTAAAGAGTCGACTTGGTGGGAGTACTTGGTGGGCCGACCCGGTGGGGTGACTTAATGAACGGACTTGAAGAGTTGACTTGGTTAGAGTACTTTTTTGGTGACTTGATGAACGGACGGTAAGAGTCAACTTGGTGGGGTGACTTGATGAAAGGACTTAAAGAGTCAACTTGGTGAGAGTACTTGGTGGGTCGACTTGATGAACGGACTTAAAGGGTCAACTTGTCGGGGTGACTTGATGAACAAACCTAAAGATTTAACATGGTGAGAGTACATGGCGAGGTGAACTGATGAACAAACTTAAAGATTTGACTTCGCAGGATTACTTGGTGGGCCGACCTAGTGGGGTAACTTGATGAACGGACTTATAAAGTCGACTTGGTGAGAGTACTTGTTCTGGTGACTTGATGAATGGACTTAAATAGTCAACTTGGTGGGGTGACTTTATGAAAGGACTTAAAGAGTCAACTTGGTAAGAGCACTTGGTGGGGTGACTTGATGAATGCACTTGAAGAATCGACTTGGTTAGAGTACTTGGTGGGGTGACTTGATGAATGGGCTTATAGAGTCGACTTGGTGAGAGTACTTGGTGGCTCGACTTGATGAGCAGACTTAAAGAATCAACTTGGTGAGAGTACTTGGCAGGGTGAACTGATGAACAAACTTAAAGAGTCAACTTGGTGGGCCGACCTGGTGCGGTGACTTGATGAATGGACTTAAAGAGTCGACTTGGTTAGAGTACTTGTTCTAGTGACTTGATGAATGGACTTGAAGAGTCAACTTGGTGGGGTGACATGATGAAAGGACTTAAAGAGTCGACTTGGTGAGAGTACTTGGTGGGGCAACTTGATGAATGGACTTAAAGGGTCGACTTGGCAAGGTGACTTGATGAACGGACCTAAAGAGTTGACTTAGTGAGAGTACTTGGCGGGGTAAACTGATGAACGAACTTAAAGAGTTGACTTGGTGGGAGTACTTGGTGGGTTGACCTAGTGGGGTGACTTGATGAACAGACTTATAGAGTTGACTTGGTGAGAGTACTTGTTCTGGTGACTTGATGAACGGACTTAAAGAGTTAGCTTGGTGGGGTGACTTGATGAAAGGACTTAAAGAGTCAACTTGGCAGGGTGACTTGATGAACAAACTTAAAGGGTCGACTTTGCGGGGTGACTTGATGAACGGACCTAAAGAGTTGACTTGGTGAGAGTACTTGGTGGGGTGACCTGATGAACAGACTTAGGGAGTTGACTTAGTGAGAGTACTTGGTGGGCCGACCTAGTTGGGTGACTTCATAAACAGACTTAAAGAGTCGACGTGGTGAGAGTACTTGGTGGGGTGACTTGATGAATGAACTTTAAGGGTCGACTTGGCGGGGTGACTTGATGAACAATCCTAAAGAGTTGACTTGGTGAGAGTACTTGGTGGGGTGACTTGATGAACAGACTTAAAGAGTCAAATTGGTGAGAGTACTTGGTAGGGTGACTTGATGAACGCACTTGAAGGGTCGACTTGGTGGGGTGACTTGATGAAGATAGTTAAAGAGTCAACTTGGTGAGAGTACTTGGTCAGGTGACTTTATGAACGCGCTTGAAGAATCTACTTGGTTAGAGTACTTGGTGGGGTGAGTTGATGAACGAACTTAAAGACTCAACTTGGTGGGCCGACCTGGCAGGGTGACTTGATGAACAAACTTAGAGAGTCGACTTGGTGAGAGTACTTGGTGACTTGGTGGGCCAACCTGGCTAGGTGACTTGATGAATGAACTTAAAGAGTCCACTTGGTGGGCTGACCTCAGAGGGTGACATGATGAATGAACCTAAAGAGATGACTTGGTGAGAGTACTTGGTGGGCAGACATAGCGGGGTGATTTGATGAACGCACTTAAAGAGTGGACTTGGTGACAATACTTGATGGGGTGACTTGATGAACGAACCTAAAGAGTCGACTTGGTGGGCTGACTTGGTAGGGTGACTTGATGAACAAACTTAAAGAGTTGACTTGGTTAGAGTACTTGGTGGGCTGACCTGGCTGGGTGACATGATGAACAAACTTAAAGAGTCGACTTGGTGAGAGTACTCGGTGGGCTAACCTGGTCATGTGACTTGATGAACGAACTTAAAGAGTCAACTTGGTGGGCCGACTTGGCCAGGTGACTTGATGAACAAACTTAAAGAGTCGACTTGGTGGGTCGAACTAGCGGGGTGACTTGGTGAGAGTATTTGGTGGGTTGACTCGGTAGGGTGACTTGATGAATGAACTTAGAGAGTCGACTTTGTGAGATTACTTGGTGGGTCGAATTGGTGGGGTGACTTGATGAATGAACTTAAGGAGTGGACTTGGTGAGGGAACTTGGTGGGCCGATTTGGCGAGGTGAATTTATGAATGAACCTAAAGAGTCAACTTTGTGAAAATACTTGATGGGCCGACCTGGCGGGGTGACTTGATGACCAAACTTAAAGGGTAACCTTGGTGAGAGTACTTGGTGGGCCAACCTAGTGGAGCAACTTGATGAACGAACTTAAAGAGTCAAATTGGTGAGATTATGTCATGTCCCCTTTTCAAATAATTAAAAAATAATAATCTTTGCTAAGGCAGGCCCAAGAAAGTGAAGTTTCGGAAAAAGGGGGTTAATCTTTGGAAACCGTTGGACTAATAAATGAAAATTATTATTAAAATATGTTTCATTAACCTCTCTTGGATGTGAGTTACAGTTATGCCCTATTTTAAGGGGTTTGGAGGCATTTTGGGTGGGGAGCAGAACTTGATTTTTGCTCATTCTTTGTTATTCTTCAGAGGCTGCCAAACCTATGGAGAAGGAGACCCAAGAACGGGAGTTTGCAGGTTTCCAGGGAGACCCAAGAATGGGAGTTTGCAGGTTTCTAGGAAGGCTAAGGATGGGATTTTGAAGCCATTCCATGTGCATGCTCATACAAAGTTTGCCTTTGTGCTGAACAGTGTAGATTTGTGGGTTTTTGGGTGTGTTTTTGCATGAGTTTGGTGTTTTCAGTTGAGCATTTCATATCAGTTTTGGTTGCTTCTGTATTTCAGACTTTAAGCTGTTAAAATAGAGCTGAATATATGTATTGGGACGTGATTAAACTTCTGAGATAGTTTATTAGTGTTTTTGTGGTGTTTCCGGGCATTTCTGTGTTAATTTCGGGAGCCCGATGAGCATAGTTTTTGTCCTACATTTGTGAGCTGTTGTGTAAAGGTTATATAGATCTGGAAATGTCATTTTTTAGGCTGTTATGCTGCTGAAAAATCTGTAAAAATGGATATTTTCAGATTTATTAATAATAGGTGAAGCTGTGAAGCTTTTGGCACCATTTCTGGCATACCCGATTTGGGGTTTCTTGAGAAATTTGGAGGATCTTTGTGATATTAGTTGTTTGATCTTAAAGATCTGATTAAAGATTGGAAATATCATACAAAATCAGAAAAGGGACATTTCAGAGTACTTGGTGGGGTGACTTGATGAACAAACCTAAAGAGTCGACTTGGTGAGAGTACTTGGTGGGCTGACCTGGCGGGATGACTTGGTGAGCAAACTTAAAGAGTCGACTTGGTGAGAGTACTTGGTGGGCTGACCGGGCAGGGTGACTTGATGAATGAACTTAAAGAGTTGACTTGGTGGGCTGACTTGGTAGAGTCAATTCATGAATGAACTTAAAGAGTCCACCGACCTGGCGAGGTGACTTGATGGACGAACTTAAAGAGTAGACTTGGTGAGAGTAATTTGTCGGCTGACTTGGCGGGGTGACTTGATGAATGAACTTAAAGAGTCAACTTGGTGTGGTGACTTGATGAGTGCACTTGAAGGGTTGACTTGGTGGGGTGACTCTATGAACAGACCTAAAGAGTTGACTTGGTGAGAGTACTTGGTGGGGTGACTTGATGAACAGACTTAAAGAGTCAACTTGGTGAGAGTACTTGGTGGGGTGACTTGATGAAAGGACTTAAAGAATAAACTTGGTTGGCCGAACTGGTGGGGTGACTTGATGAACAGATGTAAAGAGTTGACTTGGTGAGAGTACTTGTACTTGTTTTGGTGACTTGATGAACAAACTCAAAGAGTTGACTTGGTGGGGTGACTTGATGAAAGGACTTAAAGAGTTGACTTGGTGAGTGTACTTGGTGGGGTGACTTGATGAAAGAACTTAAAGGGTTGACTTGGTAGGGTGACTTGGTGAATGGACCTAAAGAGTCGACTTGGTGAGAGCACTTGGTGGGGTGACTTGACGAATGGACTCAAAGAGTTGACTTGGTGGGAGCACTTGGTAGGGTGACCTGATGAATGGACTCAAAGAGTTGACTTGGTGAGAGTACTTGGTGGCTTGACTTGATGAGCAGACTTAAAGAGTCCACTTGGTGATTGGCAGGGCAAACTGATGAATGAACTTAAAGAGTCAACTTGGTGGGAGTACTTGGTGGGCCGACCTGGTGGGGTGACTTGATGAAGGGACATAAAGAGTCAACATGGTGAGAGTACTTGTTCTGGTGACTTGATGAATAGACTTAAACAGTCGACTTGGTGGGGTGACTTGATGAAAGGACTTAAAGAGTCGACTTGGTGAGAGTACTTGGTGGGGTGACTTGATAAACACACTCAAAGAATTGACTTGGTTAGAGTACTTGGTGGGGTGACATGGTGAGCGTACTTGGTGGCCCAACCTGGTTGGGTGACTTCATCAACAGACTTAAACAGTCGACTTGGTGGGAGTACTTGGTGTGCCGACCTTGTGGGGTGGCTTGATGAATGGACTTAAAGAGTCGACTTGGTGTACTGACCTCATGTGATGACTTGAAAATCAAACTTAAAGATTCAACTTGGTGAGAGAACTTCGTGTGCCAACCTGGGGAGCCAAGCTGGTGAGTCAAATTGGTGAGCGAGCTTAAAAAGGAAACTTGGTTGGGAAAGTTGCTAAGGTGAGATGGTAGGCTGACTTGGTGAGCCAACTTTGTCGAGCAAATTAAAAGAGTCAACTTGTTGAGGCTACTTGGTGGGGTGGCCTAGGGACCCCACTTGGTGAGGTGACCCAGTGAGCGAAGCTATCCAACCCTTGGTCACCAGCCCTGAGGAGAGGCAACTTGATGAGCTGACTTGGTGAGCAGACTTAAAGGGTCAACTTGGTGAGACAACTAGATGAGTTGGGTCATTGAGACAACTTGGTGGGGTGACTCGATGAGCTGACCCTACGAGAAGACCTTGTGAGTGAACTAAAAGTGTCAACTTGGTGAGCGTGCTTGAACAGTTGACTTGTTCAGCTAACTTGGAAAGCTGACATTGTGAGTAGGGCTTAAGATGTGACTTGGTGAGGTGATGCAGGAAGGTGTCGTTAATACCATAAAATTATAACAGAACCATAGAAATAATAGAAAATGTGAGAACAAAATGTGGTCTTGGCATTTGGATCGCAGAAGTGGAATTGCATAATTCATAAGCACAATATGCTAACCCACACGAGCACCTTCACTACAACAGTTTGCAAGACAAGCTGCCAGCTATCACCCAGAGTTGTCCTAGACAACGTTTGGGCCTTTCTTAAATAGGAAATTGTATGCTAGCTCCTGATCTACAGGCTTAGGAATTATTATAACCCTTCCCTCAATTTTTCAAACCTCATTCAAGCACTCTAAGGCCTCCAACGGTGAGCCTAAAGATTTTTAGCATATTTTTCCACTGAAAATTGACAATAACTTCTCGACACTTATGCTTGAGCTAGCTTGGTGAGAAAACTTAGAGAGTCAACTCATTGAGGCGACTTGGTGGGGTTGACTTGGCAAGGTGAAACCCACTTCGTGAGAAAACTGCAAGAGTCAGCTTGGTGAACGCACTGGAATTGCCACAGTGAGCTGACATGGCGTGTGGGCTTAACGAGGTGAGTTGGTGGGGAAACTTGGCAAGTGGAATTAAAGAACCAACTTGGTGAAGCCACTCGGTGAGTTAGTCCATTTAGATGACATGGTGAGCCAAACTGGGGAGGCGACCTGGCGAGCGAACTTGGTGAGCTGACTTGGCGAGCCGAATTGGGGAGTCAACTTGGCGAGAAAACTTGAAGAGTAAACTCATTAATGAAATTTTGCAAGTCCACCTTGTGAGCTGACCTAGGGAGATGACTTGGGGGTAGACTTGGTGAGCGTGCTTTAATTTTTGGCTTGGCGAGCTAACACGGGGAGCCAACCTAGCAAACTGACGTAATGAGTGGGCTCAATGGGGCGACTTGGTGGGGCGACTTGGCGAGTGGAATTAGAGAGCTAACATGGTGAGGAAACTTGGCAAGTTGGTTCATTGAGATGACATGGTGAGCTGACTTGGTGAGTCGACCTGGTGAGCGAACTTAAAGAGTCAACTTGGCAATGTACTCGAGTCGACTTGGTGAGGCGACCTTGCGAGCGGGCTCAAAGAGTCAACATGGTGAGGTGACTCATTGAGTAAACATGGTGAGGTGACTCATTGAGTCAACATACTGAGGTGACTCATGGTGAGGAGCTATCCTTGAGGTGACTTGGTGGGCCTACTTGATTAGTCAACTTGGTGAGTCGACCTGACAAGCTGACATGGTAAGCGAGCTTAAAGAGGTGACTTGGTGGGGTAACTCAGCAAACCAACTTATGGAGGTGAGATGGTGAGTCAACTTGGTGAGTTGACTTGTTGAGCACACCTAAAGAGTCAAGTTTGTGAGGTGACTCAACAAGTTAGCTCGTTGATGCAACTTGGGCGAGCCGACCTAGAGAGAAAACTTAAAGAGGTGACTTGGGTGGGCTGACCTGGTGAGCGAACTTAAAGAGTTGACTTGGAAATGTACTTGAACAATCAACTTGGTGAGCTGACATGGTGAGTGGGCTTAGAGAAGCAACTTGGTGGGGCAACTTGGTGAGCACACTTTTTGGGGCAAGGTGGTAAAATGACTAGGTGAGTCGACTTGGTGAGCTGATTTAGGGAGCTGACTTGGTGAGAAAACTTAAGGAGTCAACTTGGTGAGGCAACCTGAATAGTCGACTCAGTGAGATGACTTGGGGAGCCAACATGGTGAGTGGTCTTAAAGAAGAGGTAACCTGGTGAGGCAAGACGGTAAGTCATCTTGGTGAGCAGGCTTGCCAAGCTATGAGTAGACTTAAAGACTCAATTCTTGATTTGGAAAAAACCACATGGTCAGATGACTTGGTGACCTGACCTGGCTAGAAAAATTGGCAAGCAAACTTATAGAATCAACTTTTTGTCCCCAGCCAGGACTGGGTCACCCGACTGGGTCAACCCATCTCCATCGCCCCAGCCTCGGGCGACCCGATTGGGTCGCTAGAGTGGGTCGATGAGGGGAAAAAAAAATCATGGGAGGCCCTGTACAGTGAAAAGTGCTACATTTTGGGCATTACAAACAAAAAACAAGTTACTCGCTTTTGGATCACACATAGGTTTCAGTTCGCGTATTGCCAAGCTAACTCGTGGCGTTACGCCTAGCTAGCCAGATTCGAGGTAGTGTAGCAAAAATGATCCTATTTGAGAATTTTCTTTATTAAAAGAGATCATGATAGGCCCCATAAGGAAAAAAAGAATGAAATTTTGGGAGTTCAAAAAAAAATGTTACCCAATTTTGGATCGCGCATAGGGCTCCGGTCACGTAGCATCAAGGTGCCCTAGGTGGCATGATTCGAGCGAAAAGTCGACGGTGGCATGAGTCATGCAAAAACATTGGAGGCCATTAAGGCTCAAGGTGCTTCGACTCAAGGTTGCCGAGGTGGGTCAGGTTGAAAACTTTGGGTGTTAACCAAAAAGAAAAAGTTAACCGCTTTTGGATCACGTACATGGCTCGAGGCACTTAGAATCAAGTCGAGCACGGTGACATGAGTCATGCAAAAAATTTGGAGACGACTCAAGTCCGGGCATTCAACTCTATTCAAGTTCAAAACTTTGGGACTTGACAAAAAAAAGAAAAAAGAAAAAGTTACCCGGTTTTGGATCATGTAAGTGACTCGGGCCACTCAAAATTAAGGTGAGTGTGGTTACACGAGTTGAGCAAAAAAAAAATGGAGGCGGTTAAGGCTCGAGGCAATTCGAGTCGAGGTAGTTGAGTCGATTCAAAAACTTTAGGCATTACCCAAAAAAAGAATTAATCACTTTTGGATCATGTACATGACTTGGGGTGCATAGAATCAAGTCAAGCATGGTGACATGAGTGGTTCAAAAAAATTGCAGGCAATTAAGGCTCGAGGCAATTTGAGTGGGGGTTGCTAACATGATTTAGGTTGAAATCTTTGGGTTTTAACCAAAGAAGGAAGAAGTTAACCTCTTTTGGATCACGTACATGATGGAGAGCACAAAGTCTAGCATGGTGACATGAGTCCTGCGAAAAATTGGAGGTGGTTAAGGCTCGAGGCAATACGAGTCGGGGTTGCTGACACAATTTGGGTTGAAAACTTTGGGCGTTAACCCAAAAAAAGAGTTGACCGTGTTTGCATCACGCACATGACTCAGCGCACTTAGAATCATGTCGAGCATGGTGACATGAGTCATGCAAAAAAATTGGAGGTGGTTAAGGCTCGACGCGATTAGATTTGGGGTTGCGGTAGTTGGGGCGATTCGTGTCAGGGTTGCCGACACGGTTCGAGTTGAAAACTTTGGGCATTAACCCAAAAAAAAAAAAATTTGACCTCTTTTGGACCACGTACATGACTCGGGGCACTTAGAATCAAGTTGAGCATGGTGACATGGGTTGTGCAAAAAATTCGGAGGCAATTCAAGTCGGGGTAGCCAACTCGATTTGAGTTCAAAACTTTGGGCTTTAACCAAAAAAAATAAGTTGACCAATTTTGGATCATGTACATTAGTCGTCTACCCTCACAAAAATTACAAAACCTGGGGACCTGCCTGGAATTTGTAGTCGGAAGATTTTTCTGCCCTCACAAAAATTTACAAACCCCACCTGCTCAAAATTTGGACTTGGGAAGATTTTTCCACCCTCGTAGAATTTACAAACCCCACCCACTCAGAATTTGGCACTTGGAAATTACGAAACCCCGCCCGCCCGAAATTTGGACTTGGAAGATATTTTTGCCCTCATAGAAATTACAAACTTGACCCGCCTAAAATTGCACTGATTACGAACCCGACCCAGATGGAAATTGCACTTGGAAGACTTTTTTGCCCTCGAGGAAACTTTGGCACTCGAGAGATTTTTTCGCACTCGCAAAAATCACAAAATGCCACCCACCGAGAATTCGGCACTTGGGAGATTTTTCCGCCCTTTCAAAAATTGCAAACCCCACTAGCTCATAATTTGGGACTTGGGAGATATTTTTCCCCCTTGTGGAAATTTTACAAAACCCCACTCGCCCAAAATTTGGCACTGGGGAGATTTTTCTGCCCTGGCAGAAATTTCTACAAAACCCCTCACTCCTGCTCAAAATTTGGCACTCGAGAGATTTTTTTGCCCTGGAAGAAATATCAAACCCCACCTGCAAGGAATTTGGAACCTGGGAGATTTTTACGCCCTCGCGTAAATTGTAAACTGCACCCACCAAGAATTTGGCACTCGGTAGATTTTTCCTCCCTGGCAGAAATTGCAAACCCCACCCGCTAGGAATTTGGCACTTGGGAGATTTTTACACCCTTATGAAAATTGCAAACCCCACCTACTGAGAATTTGGCACTTGGGAGATTTTTTCACCCTCGCAGAAATTTTTACAAAACCCCACCCACCCAGAATGTGGCACTTGGGAGATTTCTTCTCCGTCACAAAATTTTTGACAAAACCCCACCCGTCGAGAATTTGGCACTTGGGAGATTTCTTTGCCCTCGTGAAAATTTTCACAAAACCCCACCCACTCAAAATTTTGCACCTGGGAGATTTTTTCTGCCCTCGCAAAAATTGCAAACCCCACCCGCCCAGAATATGGCACTTGGAAGATTTTCCCGCACTTGCATAAATTGCAAACCCCACCCATTGGGAATTTGGCACCTAAGAGATTGTTACGACCTCTCAAAAAAAAACCTTGCAAACCCCACCCACTCAGAATTTGGCACTTGTGAGATTTTCTCGCCCTCGTGCAAATTACAAACCCCACCTACCTCAGAGTCAAAAAAGGTTTTATGAATCGAGGCGACAGAGGGTTGAATCTCAATGGATCGTGGCAGCAAGGCCACTCTACCACTTACAATACCATGTCACTTATTTAAGTTTTCTGCAAAATATTCTTCTCGCTTACCACTTGAAATTAATATCCAAGGTTGCTCCAACAGGCTAGTGCATCGATCAAAGATGGCCAATGACACAGGCCCCTAGGAGTGCAAGAGTACCCCTACTACGGGTTGCAATGTAGTCAGAGAGAGATATGCACTGCATCTAGCATGGATTCTAACTTAGAGGCATTCAGTCATAATCTAACACATGGTAGCTTTGCACAACTGGCTTTTCAACAAAGCGCGGTGACCAAATGTGTGAATCAACGGTTCCTCTCATACTAAGTTGAATTACTATCGCAGCACGAATGATCAGTAGGGTAAAAATAACCTATCTCACGATGGTCTAAACCCAGCTCACATTCCTTATTGGTGGGTGAACAATCCAACACTTGGTGAATTCTGCTTCACAATGATAGGAAGAGTCAACATCGAAGGATCAAAAAGCAACATCGCTATGAATACTTGGCTGCCACAAGCTAGTTATCCCTGTGGTAACTTTTCTGACACCTCTAGCTTCAAATTTTGAAATTCTAAAGGATCGATAGGCCACGCTTTCACGGTTTGTATTTATACTGAAACTAAAAATCAAAAGAGCTTTTACCCTTTTGTTCCACACGAGATTTTTGTTCTCATTGAGCTCATCTTAGGACACCTACATTATCTTTTAATAGATGTGTCGCCCCAGCCAAACTCCCCACCTGACAATGTCTTTCGCTCAGATCGGTGTGCCTAGATGCACCTTAAGGCCAAAAATAGGGGCATTGCCCCATCTCTGCCTCACAGAATAAGTAAAATAATGTTAAAAGTAGTGGTATTTCACTTGTACCTGAAAGCTCCCACTTATTCTACACCTCTCAAATCATTTCACAAAGTCGGACTAGAGTCAAGCTCAACAGGGTCTTCTTTCCCCACTGATTCTGGCAAGCCCATTCCCTTGGCTGTGGTTTTGCTAGATAGTAGATAGGGACAGTGGGAATCTCATTAATCCATTCATGTGCATCACTAATTAGATGACAAGGCATTTGGCTACCTTAAGAGAGTCATAGTTACTACCATCACAATGCTTTGTTTTAATTAAATAGTCGGATTCCCCTTGTCCATACCAGTTCTGAGTCGACTGTTCACCACCTACGAAAAGCCCACCGAAGGGGGCATCCTGCATCTATCGCCTGATCAACACACGACGGCCTGCCCTCACCACAAGAGCAGCTCGGGTAGGCTGCCAACAGCCCATGAGTTTTGGGTGCAGACCCCTAGGCCCAACCCTCAGAGCCAATCCTTTTCTCAAAGTTACGGATCCATTTTGCCAACTTCCCTTACCTACATTGTTCTATTGACCAGAGGTTGTTCACCTTGGAGACCTAATGCGGTTATGAGTATGACCAAGCGTGAATGGTACTCGATCCTCTAGATTTTCAAGGGCCGTCAAAGGTGCACCAGACACCACAGGATGTGCGGTGCTCTTCCAACCGCTGGACCCTATCTCTGGTTGAATCGATTTCATGGTGGGCAAGCTGTTAAAAAGAAAAGAAAACTCTTCCCGGGGCCCCCGCCGATGTCTCCAGATTTCCTAATTTTGTCATTTGCCGCCACGTCCTAGTTTGGGAATATTAACTTGATTCCCTTTCGATGATCATGCAAAGTGCACCCTTGAAATAGGGTTTCCCCATCTCTTAGGATCGACTAACCCATGTCTAGGTGCTATTCACATGGAACCTTTCCCCACTTCAGTCTTCAAAGTTCTCATTTGAATATTTGCTACTACCACCAAGATCTGCACTGGGGGCCGATCCACCCAGGCTCATGCCCAAGGTTTCACAACAACCCCCATGTCCTCCTACTCATTGGAGCCTGGCACTTGCCTCGACGGCTAAGTATAGGTTGTGCACTTCAGTACCATCCATTTTCGAGGCTAGTTGATTCGGCAGGTGAGTTGTTACACACTCCTTAATGGATTTTGACTTCCATGACCACCATCCTGTTATCTTAATCAACCAACACCCTTTGTGGGATCTGGGTTAGCGCACAATTTGGCATTGTAACTCAGCTTTTGGTTCATCTTGCATCGCCAGTTCTACTTACCAAAAATTGCCCACTTGGAGCTCATGATTCTGTGGTGCGGCTCAACAGAGCAGCCGCATCGACTTACCTATTTAAAGTTTGAGAATTGGTCGAGGTCGTTACGCCCCTGATGCCTCTAATAATTTGCTTTACCTGATAAAACTTGCATGTGAGCTCTAGCTATCCTAAGGGAAACTTCGGAGGAAACCAGCTACTAGATGGTTCGATTAGTCTTTCACACCTATACCCAAGTCAGATGAATGATTTGCATGTTAGTATCGCTGCGGGCCTTCACCAGAGTTTCCTCTGGCTTCACCCTGCTCAGGCATAGTTCACCATCTTTTGGGTCCCAACAGGTGTGCTCACACTCGAACCCTTCACAGAAGATCAGGGTCGGTCGGCGGTGTAGCCCCCTTGAGGGGATCTCGCCAATCAGCTTCCTTGTGCCTCGCAAGTTTTCCCAACCTGCCAACTCACACACATGTTAGACTCCTTGGTCTGTGTTTCAAGATGGGTCAGATGGAAAGCCCACTGGCCAGTGCCATGAGCGCACAGGTGCCTGAGAGCCCATCGTAAAGCCATGTGCTTTGGTCCTCAACTGCCATGATGGAAGTATTTGTGTGACCAAAAAGTCGAGCTTGTGCTACCATGACAACCCACGCTGGCGCATCCCCCAAACTGAGCGGCAGACTACCTCACACTGTTATGCATCCGATCGGGGCACATCGCCGGCCTCCATGCACTTCCCTCCCAGCAATTTCAAACACTCTTTAACTCTCTTTTCAAAGTCCTTTTCATCTTTCCCTTGCGGTACTTGTTCACTATTGGTCTCTTGCCTGTATTTAGCCTTGGACAAAATTTACCACCCGATTAGGGTTGCATTCCCAAACAACCCGACTCGTCGATAGCGCCTCGTGGTGCGACAGGGTCTAGGCATGATAGGGCTCTCACCCTCTCTAGTGCCCCCTTCCAGGGGACTTGGGCCTGGTCTGTCATTGAGGATACTTTTACAGACTACAATTCGATAGGCGCCGCTATCAATTTTCATGTTGGGCTCTTCCCAGTTTGCTTGTCGTTACTAGGGGAATCCTAGTAATTTTATTTTCCTCTACTTATTGATATGCTTAGAGATGTAGCAATGCCTGCACTATGGTAGGCTACTGAGACCAAAATAAAGTTCCTCACGAGGAATCATTTGATTATCGCAAACCAATGCTGGCCTTTGCGAGCCACTACTTGTCATGACGGATCAATGGACCTCATGCTCATTTCAGCTGACCACATTCCACTTTCGAACACAGATGGCCATCCTTGCTCCTCACTGGGGAGGGAAAAATTTTGTAGTGCGATGCCCAGGAACACGTGCCCTTGGCCGAGGCCTTGGGCACAACTTGCATTCAAAGACTTGATGATTCATAGGATTCAACAATTCACACTAAGTATCGCATTTTGCTACACTCTTCATCATGGTGAGAGCCGAGATATCCATTTCTGAGAGTCATGATTTTGTTATGTTTTTGTCTTTCGATGACCCAAGTACGCAAGGTGCTAGCTCGCGCTTCGTTCTTTGGATTTCTAAGGTGCCCCCAACTTTTGTTCTTGATTAATGAAAACATTCTTGGAAAATTCTTTTGCAGTGGTTCATCTTCCATAAATCCAAGAATTTCACCTCTACCAATGAAATACAAATGCCCCCGATAGTCCCTATTAATCATTACTCCAATCCTAAAGGCCAACAGAATAGGACCAGACTCCTATCGCGTTATTCCATGCTAATGTATTTAGAGTGTAGGCTTGCTTTGAGCACTCTAATTTTTTCAAAGTAACGGCGTCGAAACCGCTACCCAGCCAATTAAGGCCAGGAACACACCGCCGACAGAAGGGACGTGAGGGCTAGTGCACACCTAGAAGGCAGACTGACTGTGACAACCCAAGGTCCAACTACGAGCTTTTTAACTGCAACAACTTAAATATATGCTATTGGAGCTAGAATTACCGCTACTGCTAGCACCAGACTTGCCCTCCAATGGATCCTCATTAAGGGATTTAGATTGTACTCATTCCAATTACTAGACTCGATGAGCCTAGTATTGTTATTTATTATCACTACCTCCCCGTGTCAAGATTGGGTAATTTGCACGTCTGCTGCCTTCCTTAGATGTGGTAGCCATTTCTCAGGCTCCCTCTTTGGAATCAAACCCTAATTCTCCGTCACCCATCACCACCATGGTAGGCCTCTATCCTACCATCAAAAGTTGATAGGGCAGAAATTTGAATGAAGCATCGCTAGCACAAAGGCCGTGTGATCCGTCGAGTTATCATGGATCACCAAAATAGCAGGCGAGCCCGTGCCAGCCTTTTATCTAATAAATGCATCCCTTCCGAGAGTCAAGATTTGGTGCACTTATTAGCTCTAGAATTACTACAGTTATCCAAGTAGAAAAGTACCATCAAAGAAAGTATAACTTATTTAATGAGCCATCCGCAGTTTCATAGTTTGAAATAGTTCATACTTAGACATGCATGGCTTAATCTTTTAGACAAGCATATGACTACTGGCAGGATCAACTAGGTAGCTTCTAACAACGAGGGGACCCCCAAGACCTACTATAGCAAAGGGATGCCCACCGCGATGGGAAACCAAAATTTGCATTTGCTCCATCATGCATCCAAACATAATCTGCCGAACAAGAAACAAGAATGACAGTCATAGCACATGTAGGACTCGCAACGTTCAAAGATTTCACACAAGAGGAAAGTGTCCTATCATTGACCGGAGAGGGCCGAATAGGGAGCCTCTGTTCATAGGAACCTGGGAAGAACATCCTATATGAAACCCACTCAAAAAGAAGCCTCGAGCCTATATGAGATGCACCACGCACATAGCCACCTCAATTTTAAGGCCACTCAGAGACATCCATTTCCTAGGCATATGCCTCCTACACACCTATTGAGGTGCACCTACATAGAAAAAATCCTTCTTGATCACAACAAACATTTTCCCATGACAAAGAGCTGGTTGCCAAAGTGCCAACGAAGACCACCGTGCTAAAGGGTGTGCAGGTTGAAAACATGGCTAGTTATGTGATTGGCAGGGGCATCACTGTGCACGTGACCACCTCAATTATAAGGCCACTCAAGGGAATCATGTATAACACCCCCTCCACACATTTATAGGTGATGAGAGCCCGCCCGCATACATGGACATGTCTAACCTCTGGCAAATATCTCCTTTCCCAGCACAACCTCGCTAACCATTCCCTGTGACATGTGATTTACTAGCACAGGTACAGAAAAGTTCCTACCAGTGAACACTCACACTAGCATTGTCAGACAAGCTTCAATCTCATGCACATGCATATACCAAAGAACTGCACTACGAGGGAACCACCCGTGAGTATCCACATCTTGGCAAAAAGCATTCGTGTGATATCTTCCCCTAGACAGACACGTTGGGCCTGCACTTGTTAGAGCTTTGCAAAGACGAGCTCTCTAGTTTGTAGGAGCCTGAGAAGAACATCTCGTATGAAACCTGTTCCCCCAAAATTCTCGAATCACAAATGTTTGCAGTAGAGTTGTAATGCAAAGATGTACACCATGCACACGACTGAGTAAGGAGACTCAGAGACATCCATTTCCCAAGCATATGCCCCCTACACACTTTTTGGTGCACCCCGTACAAACGACCATACTTCGACAAGCCCTCCCAAAATTTTGCATCTGAAGAGAGATGAAATGCCCTGGGCTTTTTGTCTGCATAATGCAAATGCCGAACGCTCTCTTTAGGGGCAAGTTGAAGAAGAGTATCTCTTGCAAAACCCATGAGCTGCAGTCGTTTGGATCGCACAGGCAGGATGGGGCATGGAGAGTTTCCGCATCCAAAAAAAAAATATTGGTAATACTCTATGCTTCTACTGGCCCAAACCATAAAAGTTGTCACGATAGTGCCATGCACTTCTGTAGCATGAGACAGTGAAGAGGCAGGCACGCACCAAGAACGCACTAGTGAATAAATTATGTGGCAACAAAACCTTTCATTGACCCCACTCTTAATCCCAAGGCTCTACCAATCGAAAAAAACTTAGGGTGGAGAGTGGACCCTTGATGAAATTAGGGACGTTGAGCAATGCACCCGTGCAACCATGTCTTTCCATCCTTCCATCCGAGCAAGATAAAAATGCAATGATAGAACGTGCCAAGAGACGGAGGCCTTGGCTAAAAGATACAACTCCATACACTCAGCAACCAACACATCTTAGAATCGAACACCAAATGTGCAATGTGTTGCAAGCCTTGCAGACACCTACATATAGGGTATCCAAAAAAACAAAGTGATAAGTACTTCCCACCAGCTCCACCATTGTGATTATCGAATGGGATATACTCACAACCACAAATTAATGACCATCATTACTGTCTTGGAATAGATACAAGCACATTGAGCTTCATTCGATCAACTAGATGAACTTCACCTTGAAGGGGCCCAATCCAAAAGTTTTGGAGGTCATCTCCTGGAACTGTCAAGAACAAGGCTCATCTTACATGCAAACTTTGCTACTGCACAAACATAGGTTGCAATTAAAGAGAAATTGCAAGGCTGTCACAATGGCCTGAGGCCAATGCTCTAACTAAGTCAATTTTCTCTTGCAATCACCATGCCGCCGTTCACAGAGAGATCTCCCCATTCACTTTTGATGCAACACACAATCCAAGTGCTAGATGCGAGCTCACCCTGGAAAGACCACTTTCCAAGACATCCCCCGATGACACATTGGAACAACAACCACTGTCGAACCATTCCCAATATTGTGCCAATCGAGTTGGCATAGAGGCGACCTTAGGGAGCTCTTGCATAGCAATCAAGATGTGCTTTTGTACCCATCTCTTACAAAAACCAATGTTAGCTGTGAACAAATTTAGAATCCAAGGCTTGTATCCATCGATATTGTCGGCACTGGGTCTATATTCAAAGGCCACGGAGAGGGTCTGATAAGAGAAGCTCCCCTGCTCACTCGCACAAACATCCCAAATGCTAGACACAACCTCCCGCCCTTAGCATTGCTCTCTAGATCACCACAATGACACATTGGAATGACAACTGCTATCAAAAAACTCCCAAATTTGTGTCGATGGAGTGAGAAAGAAGAGCAATTTTGGGGAGCCGCACATAGCAAATGGGCTACTACTTCATTTCGCTCTTATATAGATCCAATGTCATTGATTTAATTTGGAATCCGAGGTTGCATTCGTCCTTGCTCACAAAAGCAATGGCTCTTCTCATCGAATGGCCACGGGGAGCTTCTGATTACAAAGGCTCCCTTGTCACTCGTGATGCGCAGCCCAACTGCTAGACAACAGCTCACCCTTCAGATCACTGCCCAGGCAACCACCACAACAACACCATTGGAATGACAATCGTTGCTGAACCATTCCAAAAATTTTGTGCCAAAGAAGTTGTTGCAAAGAGAACCACTCTGGGGAGAGATCCCTTGCATAGCAGAATCGGGATGGCTTCACGGCCCTCCCAATAGAAATGATGCTGGTGCCAATATTCCAAATCCAAATAACATGTCTTTCTCTAAAACTAGCACTAATTCTATTGGGGAGGATCACCGAGAGCTTTTTTTATCAAAGCTCCCATTGTAGCTGCAATAGGCACACAAAAAATTGCTAGAGCGCTAAGCACCCACCTCATGGATAGATAAGGGCTCGCCATTAGATCAACTTCGAAATTGCTGAATAGACGCACTGTAGAATGGCAACTATTGCCAGGTCTCTTTCATAATTGTGTCAGTTGAGTGATCGCAGAAGGTGATCTAAGAGAGAGTTCAAGGCTAGGCATTCATTGGGGGATTTGCACTGATAGCAAAAATTCATGCAATACCTGAGCAACACCGGACGGACATGCTAGACAAGGGCTCCCATTTTAGATCAAGTTTTAAAATCACCAAGTAGATGTGGTGAGGGCTGGCAACCACTGCCAAACATTTATTTAAAATTATGCCAGCTGAGTGACAAGAAAACATGATCTAAAGGAGAGTCGAGGAATAGCACCTCAAGGATGGGATTCATGCCCCTCTAATTGATTCAACGTCGGCATCCACCATTTCAAAATTTGACATATCCATCTGCCTTGACACTGACATTGAATCAATGAGAGGGGCATGGGAGAGGCTCGCGAAAACCACCTCTCCTAAATAAGCTATTAGTGTGAGGCTCACTCTGCATTAGAAATTAGCGAACACATCGACAACTGCCTTAAAAATCCAAATCATTGAAAATTTTTACCAAATAGCCATCCACGACCCAATTTTTTATGAGGTCGTCAGAGGAGCAAAAGATTTTCATCAGTTAGGAGATTTGAATTCATGGAGCCAAGGGAGTGAAATGTCATCGAGCTCATCTGATCAGCTGGATGAATTTCACCTTGAAGGGGCCCAATCAAAAAGTTTTGGAGGTCATCTCCTGGAACTGTCAAGAACAAGGCCAATCTTAGGTGCAAACTCTGCTACTGCACAAACATAGGTTGCAATTAAAGAGAAATTGCAAGGCCGTCACAATGGCCTGAGGCCAATGCTCTGACTACTAAGTCAATTTTCTCTTGCAATCACCATGCTACCGTTCATAGAGAGCTCTCCCCATTCACTTGTGATGACGCACAATCCAAGTGCTAGACGCAAGCTTGCCCTTGAAAGGCCACTTTCCAAGACATCCCAATGACACATTGGAATGACAACCACTGTCAAACCATTCCCAATGTAGTGCCGATCAAGTTGACACAGAGGCGATATTCTAGGTCTATATTCAAAAGCCACAGAGAGGTTCCAATAAGAGAAGCTCCCCTGCTCGCTTGTACAAACATAGACGCAAGCTGTCGCTCTTAGCATCGCTCTCCAAATCACCGCAATGACACATTGGAATGAAAACCGCTATTGAAAAACTCCCAAATTGGCTCGGCCACCATTTTTTGTCAAGAGCTTTTGATATTAAAGCTCCCATGTAGCCGTGATAAGTACACCATGACAAATTGCTAGAGCGTCAAGCACCCATAGAAAATTGCCATTATACCAAGGAATGCCAGAGTGCTAGACAAGGGCTCATGTTTAGATCAAGTTTTAAAATCACCAAAAAGACAAGCCATGGATCGGCAACCGTTACCTCACCTTTTCCAAAATTGAGTCATCGAAAAACATGATCTAAAGGAGAGCAAAGCTAAAGCACTCAAAGATCACTTCATGCCCCTTTCATTGATTCAACATTAGCATACACCATTTGAAAATCTAACAATTCGATCCGCCTAGACACTAATGTTGAATTAATGAAAGGGGCATGGGAGAGGCTCACGGCAACCACCTCTCCTATATAAGCTATTAGTGCGAGGCTCCTTTTGCATTTGGAATCTGCGGTAGCATGGACAAATCCCTTAAAAATCCAATTCAGTGAAAAATGTGACCAAACAGCCATCCATGACACCATTTTTGGAGCTCGACAAGATCGGGTCGATGAAAATGGCTTGGCCAGATTGGGTCGGCTAGCACGGCTTGCCCAAATCAGGTCGGCCAGAATGTCTCACCCAGATCAGGTTGGCCAGCATGGCTCAGCCACCATTTTTCGCTAAGAGATTTCGGTATTAAAGCTCCCATGTAGCCATGATAAGTACACCATGACAAATTGCTAGAGCGCCAAGCACCCATAGAAAATTGCCATTATACCAAGCAATGCTAGAGTGCTAGACAAGGGCTCACGTTTAGATCAAGTTTTAAAATCACCAAAAAGACACGCCATGGCTCCGCAACTGCTGCCTCATCTTTTCCAAAATTGAGTCATCAGAAAACATGATCTAAAGGGAAAAGAACTCAAAGATCACTTCATGCCCCTTTCATTGATTCAACATTAGCATACACTATTTGAAAATCCAACAATCTGATCCGCCTAAACACCAATGTTGAATCAATGAAAAGGGCATGGGAGAGGCTCGCGAAAACCACCTCTCCTATATAAGCTATTAGTGTGAGGCTCCTTCTGCATTAGAAATCTGCAATAGCATAGACAAATCCCTTAAAAATCCAATTCAATGAAAAATGTGACCAAACAGCCATCCACAACACCGTTTTTGGAGCTTGGCCAAATTAGTTTGACAAAAACGGCTCGTCTAGATCGGGTCAGCCAGAATGGCTCACCCAAATCGCATCGGCAAGAATAGCTCACCCAGATCAGGTCGGCGAGCATGGCTCGCCTAGATCGTGTCGGCCAGAATGGTTCACCCAGATCGTGTCGGCCAGCATGGCTCAGCCACCATTTTTTGCGTAGAGCTTTTGGTATTAAAGTTCCCATGTAGCCGCGATAAGTACATTGTGACAAATTGGTAGAGCACTAAGCACCCATAGAAAATTGCCATTATACGAAGCAACGTCGAAGTGCTAGACAAGGGCTCACGTTTAGATCAAGTTTTAAAATCACCAAAAAGACACGCCATGGATCGACAATCGCTGCCTCACCTTTTCCAAAATAGAGTCATCGAAAAACATGATCCAAAGGAGAGCTAAGGAAAAGCACTGAGATCACTTCATGCCCCTTTCATTGGTTCAACATCAGTATACACTATTTGAAAACCCAACAATCTGATCCGCCTAGACACCAATGTTGAATCAATGAAAGGGGCATGGGAGAGGCTGGCAGTAACCACCTCTCCTATATAAGCTATTAGTGTGAGGCTCCTTTTGCATTTGAAATCTGCGATAGCATGGACAACTCCTGTAAAAATCCAATTCAATGAAAAATGTGACCAAACAACCATCCACGACACTGTTTTTGGAGCTCGGCCAGATCAGCTTGGCCAAAAGAGCTCGCGCAGATCAGCTCGGCCAGAATGGCTCACCCAAATTGGCTCGGCTAGCATGGCTCACCCAGATTGGGTTGGCTAGAATGGCTCGCTCAGATTGGCTCAGCCAACATGGCTCGGCCAGAACGGCTTGGCCAAATCGGGTCGGCCAGCATGGCTTGCCCAGATCAGGTTGGCCAAGCTGGCTCGCCCACCATTTTTCAAGCACACTACCTCCCCTATATAAGCTATTAGTGCAAGTCTTACTCTACATCAAAAATGTACATTCAGTGAAAAAGTACCTTAAAACACAATTCAATGAAAATTGTGACCTAATAGCCATCTACGACCCCATTTTTGATGCAGTTGTCAACGAAGAAAAAGATTGGGATTGGTTAGGTGATTTGATTACATCAGTCAGGGGGGTAAATTGATCAATTTTATATCGTAAGTTACCCAAATTTAAAAATTATGGATTGGCTTGAATTTTGTATCGTAGGCAACCCAATTCGAAAATTATGGCTTAGCTACAATGGCTCAACTTCCATTTTATATCCAAGGCTACCCGATTTGAAAATTATGACTCGACTTTATTTCGAGCACACTGCCTCTCCTATATAAGATATTAGTGCAAGGCTTGCTCTGCATTCGAGAATATGGATTCATGTAGACAAGTGCCTTAAAAAAATCAATTCATTGAAAAATGTAACCGAATAGCCGTCCACAACCCCATTTTTGATGAATTTGGCAACGGAGCCAAAAATTGACATCGGTTAGGTGGCATGATTTCATGAGCCATGATAGTAAATTGATGGTGATGAAATATGGTAAGTCAACTGGGTGAGACGACTTGACTCGATGAGCCGACCTAGCAAGCAGACTTGGTGAGTGAACTTAAAGAACCGACTTGGTGGGCACACTTGAACTTTTGACTCGTGAGCCACCTTGGTGACCTGGCTTGGGGAATCGAGCTAGAAATCCGAAATGATGAGTAGACTTTAAGATGTGACTGGGTAGGGAAACTTGGTAAGGCAACATAGTAATTCAATGTGGTGACTTGACTTGGTGAGCATCTACTTAAAGAGTCAACTTGTTGAGGTGACTTTCTAGGGTGACTTGGCGAGCCCACATGGTGAGATGCCTCGGTGAGTAGAGCTGGCTAGCCTGGTGGTGAGATGACTTGGCTAGTGGACTTGGCTAGCCTAAATGAACTTAAAGAGTCGACTTGGCGAGACTACTTGGTGGGCCAAACTGGCTGGGTGACTTGGTGAGCAAATGTAAAGAGTCGACTTGGTGAGAGTACTTGGTGGGCTGACCTGGCGGGATGACTTGATGAACGAAGTTAAAGAGTCAACTTGGTAGGCCAACTTGGCAGAGTGACTTCATGAATGAACTTAAAGAGTCCACATGGTGGGCTGACCTAGCGGGGTGACTTGATGAACAAACTTAAAGAGTCGACTTGGTGAGAGTAATTTGTGGGCTGACCTGGTGCGGTGACTTGATGAATGAACTTAAAGAGTCAACTTGGTGGAGTGACTTGATGAATGCACTTGAAGGGTCGACTTGGTGGGGTGACTCTATGAATGGACCTAAAGAGTTGACTTGGTGAGAGTACTTGGTGGGGTGACTTGATGAACAGACTTAAAGAGTCAACTTTGTAAGAGTACTTGGTGGGGTGACTTGATGAGCGCACTTGAAGAATCGACTTGGTTAGAGTACTTGGTTGGGTGACTTGATGAATGGACTCAAAGAGTTGACTTGCTAAGAGTACTTGGTGGCTCGACTTGATGAGCAGACTTAAAGATTCCACTTGGTGAGAGTACTTGGTGGGGTGAACTGATGAATGGACTTAAAGAATCAACTTGGTGGGAGTACTTGGTTGGTCAAACTGGTGGGGTGACTTGATGAACGAACATAAAGATTCGACTTGGTGAGAGTACTTGTACTTGTTTTGGTGACTTGATGAATAGACATAAAGAGTCAACTTGGTGGGGTGACTTGATGAAAGGACTTAAAGAGTTGACTTGGTGAGAGTACTTGGTGGGGTGACTTGATGAAAGAACTTAAAGGGTCGAATTGGCGGGGTGACTTGGTGAACGGACCTAAAGAGTTGACTTGGTGAGAGCACTTGGTGGGGTGACTTGATGAATGGAGTCAAAGAGTCAACTTGGTGAGAGTACGTGGTGGCTTGACTTGATGAGCAGACTCAAAGAGTCCACTTGGTGAGAGTACTTGGCAGGGTGAAGTGATGAACGAACTTAAAGAGTTGACTTGGTGGGAGTACTTGGTGGGCCAACCTAGTGGGGTGACTTCATGAAGGGACATAAAGAGTCAACTTGGTGAGAGTACTTGTTTTGGTGACTTGATGAACAAACTTAAATAGTCGACTTGGTGGGGTGACTTGATGAAAGGACTTAAAGAGTCAACTTGGTGTGAGTACTTGGTGGGGTGACTTGATGAACGCACTTGAAGAATCGACTTGGTTAGAGTACTTGGTGGGCTGACTTGATGAACGGACTCAAAGAGTCAACTTGGTGAGAGTACTTGGTGGCTTGACTTGATGAGCAGACTTAAAGAGTCAACTTGGTGAGAGTACTTGGCGGGGTGAACTGATGAACAGACTTAAAGAGTCGACTTGGTGGGAGTACTTGGTGGGCTAACCTGGTGGGGTGACTTGATGAATGGACTTAAAGAGTCGACTTGGTTAGAGTAATTGTTCTGGTGACTTGATGAATGGACTTGAAGAGTCGACTTGGTGGGGTGACTTGATGAAAGGACTTAAAGAGTCGACTTGGTGACATTAGTTGGTGGGGCGACTTGATAAACAGAATTAAATGGTCAATTTGGTGGGGTGACTTGATGAACGGACCTAAAGAGTTGACTTGGTGAGAGTACTTCACGGGGTGAACTGATGAACGGACTTAAAGAGTTGACTTGGTGGGAGTACTTGGTGGGCCTACCTAGTGGGGTGACTTGATGAATGGACTTATAGAGTCGAGTTGGTGAGAGTATTTTTTTTGTTGACTTGATGAATGGACTTAAAGAGTCAGCTTGGTGGGGTGACTTGATGAAAGGACTTAAAGAGTCGACTTGGTGTGCTAACTTGATGAACGAACTTAAAGGGTTAACTTTGTAAGGTGACTTGATGAACAGACCTAAAGAGTTGACTTGGTGAGAGTATTTGGTGGGGTGACATGATGAATAGACTTAGAGAGTCGACTTGGTGAGAGTACTTGGTGGGCCGACCTAGTTGGGTGACTTCATGAACAGACTTAAAGAGTCGACTTGGTGAGAGTACTTGGTGGTGTGACTTGATGAACAGACTTCAAGAGTCGACTTGGTGGGGTGACTTGATGAATGGTCCTAAAGAGTTGACTTGGTGAGAGTACTTGGTGGGGTGACTCTATGAACAGACTTAAAGAGTCGAATTGGTGAGAGTACTTGATGGAGTGACTTGATAAACGCACTTGAAGGGTCAACTTGGGGGGTGACTTGATGAACGGACCTAAATAATTTACCTGGTGAGAGTACTTGGTGGGGTGACTTGGTGAGAGTACTTGGTCAGGTGACTTGATGAATGCACTTGAAGAATCGACTTGGTTAGAGTACTTGGTGTGGTGACTTGATGAATGAACTTAAATAGTTGACTTGGTGGGCCGACCCAACAAGGTGACTTGATGAACGAACTTAGAGAGTTGACTTGGTGGGCCGACCTGGCCAGGTGACTTGATGAACAAACTTAAAGAGTCCACTTGGTGGGCCAACCTAGTGGGGTGACTTGATGAACAAACTTAAAGAGTTGACTTGGTGGGCCAACCTGGTAGGGTGGCTTGATGAACAAACTTAAAGAGTCGACTTGGTGAGAGTACTTGGTGGGCTGACCTGGCGAGGTGACTTGATGAACAAACTTAAAGAGTCAACTTGGTTAGAGTACTCAGTGGGCTGACCTGGTCACTTGACTTGATTAACGAACTTAAAGAGTCAACTTGGTGGGCCAACATGGCCGGGTGACTTGATGAACAAACTTAAAGAGTTGACTTGGTGGGTCGAACTAGCGGGGTGACATGGTGAGAGTACTTTGTGGGCTGACCTAGCAAGATGACTTGATGAACAAGCTTAGAGAGTCAACTTTGTGAGAGTACTTGGTGGGTCGAACTAGCGGGGTGACTTGATGAACGAACTTAAAGAGTCAACTTGGTGAGAGAACTTGGTGGGCCGAGTTGGTGGGGTGAATTGATGAACGAACCTAAAGAGTCAACTTTGTGAGAGTACTTGGTAGGCCGACCTGGTGGGGTGACTTGATGACCGAACTTAAAGGGTCAACTTGGTGAAAGTACTTGGTGGGCTGACCTGGCGGAGCGACTTGATGAACGAACTTAAAGAGTCAACTTGGTGAGAGTACTTGGTGGGGTGACTTGATGAACAAACCTAAAGAGTCGACATGGTGAGAGTACTTGGTGGGCCGACCTGGCGAGGTGACTTGGTGAGAAAACTTAAAGAGTCAACTTGGTTAGAGTACTTGGTGGGCTGACTTGGCAGGGTGACTTGATTAATGAACTTAAAGAGTCAACTTGGTGGGCCGACTTGGCAAAGTGATTTCATGAACGAACTTAAAGAGTCCACTTGGTGGGCCGACTTGGCGAGGTGACTTGATGAATGAACTTAAAGAGTCGACTTGGTGAGAGTAATTTGTGGGCTGACCTGGCAGGGTGACTTGATGAATGAACTTGAAGAGTTGACTTAGTGGGGTCACTTGATGAATGCACTTGAAGGGTCAAATTGGTGGGGTGACTTTATGAACAGACCTAAAGAGTTGACTTGGTGAGAGTACTTGGTGGGGCGACTTGATGAACAGACTTAAAGAGTCGACTTCGTGAGACTACTTGGTTGGGTGACTTGATGAGCGCACTTGAAGAATTGACTTGGTTAGAGTACTTAGTGGGGTGACTTGATGAAAGGACTTAAAGAGTCAACTTGGTGAGAGTACTTGGTGGGGCGACTTGATGAATGGACTTAAAGGGTCGACTTGGTGGGGTGACCTGATGAACAGACCTAAAGAGTTGACTTGGTGAGAGTACTTGGTAGGGTGAATTGATGAATGAACTTAAAGAGTCGACTTGGTGGGAGTACTTGGTGGGCCGACCTGGTGGGGTGACTTGATGAACAGACTTATAGAGTCGACTTGGTGAGAGTACTTATTTTGGTGACTTGATGAACGGACTTAAAGAGTCGACTTGGTGGGGTGACTTGTTGAAAGGACTTAAAGAGTCAACTTTGTGGGGTGACTTGATGAATGAACCTAAAGGGTCAACTTTGCGGGGTGCCTTGATGAATGGACCTAAAGAGTTGAGTTGGTGAGAGTACTTGGTGGGGTGACCTGATGAATAGACTTAGAGATTCAACTTGGTGAGAGTACTTGGTGGGTTGACCTAGTTGGGTGACTTCGTGAATGGACTTAAAGAGTTGACTTGGTGGGAGTAGTTGGTGTGCCAACCTTGTGGGGTGGCTTGATGAACGGACTTAAAGAGTCTACTTGGTGTGTCGACCTCATGTGGTGACTTGACAATTTAACTTAAAGATTCAACTTGGTGAGAGCACTTCGTGTGCAGACTCGGGGAGCCAAGCTGGTGAGTCAAATTGTTGAGCGAGCTTAAAAAGGCAACTTGGTTTGGAAAGTTGGTGAGGCGAGATGGTAGGCCGACTTGGTGAGCCAACTTGTTGAGAAAACTAAAAGAGTCAAGTTGTTGAGGCTGCTTGGTGGGGTGGCCTTGCAACCCCACTTGGTGAGGCAACCTGATGAGTGAAGCTATCCAACCCTTGGTCGCCAGCCCTAAGGAGAGGCAACTTGATGAGCTGACTTGGTGAGCATACTTAAAGGGTCAACTTGGTGAGGCAACTAGATGAGTTGGGTCATTGAGATGACTTGGTGGGGTGACTCGATGAGCTAACCATGTGAGAAGACCTTGTGAGAGAACTAAAGGTGTTGACTTGGTGAGCATGCTTGAATAGTCGACTTGTTCAGCTGACTTGGAAAGTTGACATTGTGAGCAGGGCTTAAGATGTGACTTGGTGAGGTGATGCAAGAAGGTCTCATTAATACCGTAAACTTATAACAGAACCATAGAAATAATAGAAAATGTGAGAACAAAATGTGGTCTTGTCATTTGGACCACAGAAGTGGAATTGCATAATTCATAAGCACAATATGCTAACCCACACGGGTGCCTTCACTGCAACAGTATACAAGACAAGCTGCCAGCTATCACCCAAAGTTGTCCTAGACAACATTCAGGTCCTTCTTAAATAGGCAATTGTATGCTGGTCGGGAAGGTTCTAGATGCTCAGACTTAATGCCTATGCCTGGAAGACCCTGACAATACACATAAGTCTGCCTAATACATCTTTGACAAATTATTTTAGAAATTTAATTAGCCCAACTTCCAAAGGCCATAACTCATGAATCGTTGCTCTGATTGGCTATTATAACCACTTTTCAAAAATGCCAGCTCCTGATCTACAGGCTCAGTAATGCTATTATAACCCTTCCCTCGATTTTTCAAACCTCATTCGGGCACTTTAAGGCCTCCAACGGTGAGCCTGAAGATTTTTAACATATTTTTCAACCGAAAATTTGCAATAACTTCTCAACACTTATGCTTGAGCTAACTTGGTGAGCGGACTTAGAGAATCAACTCATTGAGGTGACTTGGTGGGGTTGACCTAGCAAGGTGAAACCCACTTGGTGAGAAAACTGCAAGAGTCAGCTTGGTGAGCAGACTGGAATTGCCGACTTGGCGAGCTGACATGGCGAGTGGGCTTAATTAGGCAAGTTGGTGGGGCAACTTGGTGAATGGAATTAAAGAGCCAACTTGGTGAGGCGACTCGGTGAGTTAGTTCATTTAGATGACATGGTGAGCTGAACTAGGGAGGTGACCTGGCGAGAAAACTTGGTGAGCTACCTTGGTGAGCCGAATTGGGGAGTAAACCTGGCGAGCACACTTGAAGAGTCAACTCATTAAGGAAACTTTACAAGTCCAGCTTGTGAGCTGACCTGGGGTGATCACCTAGAGGTAGACTTGGTGAGCGTGCTTGAATTTTTGGCTTGGCGAGTTAACACGGGGAGCCAACCTAGCGAACTGACATGGTGAGTGGGCCCAACAAGGTGAGTTGGTGGGGCGACTTGGCAAGTGGAATTAGAGAGCCAACATGGTGAGGTGACTCGGCAAGTAAGTTCGTTGAGATGACATGGTGAGCTGACCTGGCAAGTAAACCTGGCAAGAGAACTTAAAGAGTCGACTTGGCAACGTACTCGAGTCGACTTGGTGGGGTGACCTGGCGAGCAGGCTCAAAGAGTCAACATGGTAAGGTGACTCATTGAGTCAACATGGTGAGGTGACTCATGGTGAGGAGCTATCCTTGAGGTGACTTGGTGGGCCTACTTGATTAGTCAACTTGGTGAGCCGACTTGATGAGCTGACACGGTGAGTGGGCTTAAAGAGGTGACTTTGTGGGGTAACTCGGCAAGACAACTTATCAAGGCAAGATGGTGAGTCAACTTGGTGAGCTGATTTGGTGAGCACACTTAAAGAGTCAACTTCTTGAGCTAACTCGGTGAGTTAGCTTGCTGATGCAACTTGGTCGGGTCGACTTGGCAAGCGAACTTAAAGAGGTGACTTGGGCAGGTTGACCTGGTTAGTGAACTTAAAGAGTTGACTTGGCAATGTACTTGAACAACCAACTTGGTGAGCTGACATGGTGAGTGGGCTTAGAGAAGCAACTCAGTGGGGCAACTTGGTGAGCACACTTGTTGGGGCAAGGTGGTAAAATGACTAGGTGAGTCAACTTGGTGAGCTAACTTAGGGAGCTAACTTGGTGAGTGAACTTGAGCCAACTTGGTGAGGCAACCTGAATAGTCAACTTGGTGAGCTGACTTGGGGAGCTGACATGGTGAGGGGTCTTAAAGAAGAGGTGACCTAGTGGGGCAACCTGGTGAGGCGAGACGGTAAGTCATCTTGGTGAGCCGGCTTGATGGGCTGTGAGTGGACTTAAAGAGTCAATTCTTGATTTGGCAAAGACCACATGGTCAGATGACTTGGTGAGCTGACCTGGCGAGAAAAATTGGCAAGCAAACTTATAGAATCAACTTGTTGTCCCTAGCTAGGATCGCATACCTGGGTCGACCCAACTTGGGTCACCCAACTGGGTCAACCCATCTCTATCGCCCCAGCCTTAGGTGACCCAATTGGGTTGCCAGAGTGGGTCGATGAGGGAAAAAATAAATTCATGGGAGGCCCTATACAGCGAAAAGCGCTAAATTTTGGGCATTACAAAAAAAAAAAACAAGTTACCCGCTTTTGGATCACGCACAGGTTTCAGTTCACGTATTGCCGAGCTGACTCGAGGCGTTACACCTAGCTAGCCAGATTCGAGGTAGGGTAGCCAAAATGATCTGATTTGAGAATTTTCTTTATCAAAAGAGATCATGATAGACCCTGTAAGGCAAAAAATAATGAAATTTTGGGAGTTCAAGAAAAAATGTTACCCAATTTTGGATCGCGCACAGGGCTCGGTTTACGTAGCATCGAGGTGCCCTGGGTGACATGATTCAAGAAAAAAGTCGATGGTGGCATGAGTCGTGCAAAAACATTAGAGGCCATTAAGGCTTGAGGTGCTTCGAGTTGAGGTTGCCGAGGTGGGTCAGGTTGAAAACTTTTGGCATTAACCAAAAAGAAAAAGTTAACCACTTTTGGATCACGTACGTGGCTCAAGGCACTTAGAATCAAGTCAAGCACGGTGACATGAGTCGTGCAAAAAATTTGGAGATGACTCAAGTTGGGGCATCCGACTCTATTCGAGTTCAAAACTTTGGGACTTGACAAAAAAAAGAAAAAAGAAAAAGTTACCTAGTTTTGGATCACGTGACTTGGGCCACTCAGAATTAAGGCAAGTGCGGTTACATGAGTCGAGCGAAAAAAAATGGAGGCGGTGAAGGCTCAAGGCAATTCGAGTCAGGGTAGCTGAGTCGATTCAAAAACTTTGCCCGTTAGCCAAAAAAAGAGTTAATCACTTTTGGATCATGTACATGACTTGGGGTGCATAGAATCAAGTCAAGCATGGTGACATGAGTGGTTCAAAAAAATTGCAGGCAATTAAGGCTCGAGGCGATTTGAGTCAGGGTTGCTGACATGATTTGGGTTGAAATCTCTGGGTGTTAACCAAAGAAGGAAGAAGTTAACTGCTTTTGGATCACATACATGACTCGGGGCACCAAGTCAAGCATGGTGACATGAGTCCTACAAAAAAACTAGAGGTGGTTAAGGCTTGAGGCGATACGAGTCGGGGTTGCCGACACAATTTGGGTTGAAAACTTTGGGCATTAACCCAAAAAAAGAGTTGACCACCTTTGGATCACGCACATGACTCAGCGCACTTAGAATCATGTCAAGAATGGTGACATGAGTTGTGCAAAAAAATTGGAGGCAGTTAAGGCTCGATGCGATTCAAGTTAGGGTTAGGGTAGTTGGGGCGATTCGTGTCGGGGTTGCTGACACGATTCAAGTTGAAAAAGTTGACCTCTTTTGGACCATGTACATGACTCGAGGCACTTAGAATCAAGCCGACCACGGTACCATGGGTTGTACAAAAAATTTGCAGGTGATTTAAGTCAGGGTAGCTAACTCGATTTGAGTTCAAAACTTTGGGCATTAACCAAAAAAAATAAGTTGACTGATTTTGGATCATGTACATGAGTCGTCTGCCCTCGCAAAAATTACAAAACCCGAGGACCTACCTGGAATTTGCAGTCGGAAGATTATTTCACCCTCATGAAAATTTACAAACCCCACCCACTCGAAATTTGGACTTGGAAGATTTTTCCGCCCTCGCGAAATTTACAAACCCTACCCGCTCAAAATTTGGCACTTGGAAATTACAAAACCCCGCCCGCCCAAAATTTGGACTTGGAAGATTTTTTTGCCCTCACAGAAATTGCAAACCTGACCCGCCCAAAATTGCACTGATTATGAACCTAACCCACATGGAAATTGCACTTGGAAGACTTTTTTGCCCTTGAGGAAACTTTGGCACTCGAGAGATTTTTTCGCACTCGCGGAAATCACAAAACCCCACCCGCCGGGAATTCGGCACTTGGGAGATTTTTCTGCCCTTTCAAAAATCGCAAATCCCACTAGCTCAAAATTTGGGACTTGGGATATTTTTTTCCCCCTCGTGGAAATTTTACAAAACCCCACTCCCCCAAAATTTGGCACTCGGGAGATTTTTTGCCCTGGCAGAAATTTCTACAAAACCCCTCCCTCCTGCCCGAAATTTGGCACTTGGGAGATTTTTCCGCCCTAGCAGAAATTGCAAACCCCACCCACCAAGAATTTGGCACCTAGGAGATTTTTATGCACTTGCAAAAATTGCAAACCCCATCCGCCAGGAATTTGGCACCAGGGAGATTTTTACACCCTCGCAAAAATTGCAAACTCCACCCGCCAAGAATTTGGCACTTGGGGAGATTTTTTCACCCTCGCGGTAATTTTTACAAAACCCAACCCACCCAGAACGTGGCACTTGGGAGATTTCTTCGCCCTTGCAGAAATTTTTACAGAACCCCACCCGTCAGGAATTTGGCACTTGGGAGATTTCTTTGCCCTCGTGGAAATTTTCACAAAACCCCACCCGCTCAAAATTTGGCACCTGGGAGAGTTTTTTCGCCCTCGTGAAAATTGCAAACCCCACCAACCCAGAATTTGGCACTTGGAAGATTTTCCCACACTTGCACAAATTGTAAACCCAACCCATCAAGAATTTGGCACCTGAGAGATTGTTACGACCTCACAAAAAAGAACCTTGCAAACCCCACCCACCTGAAATTTGGCACTTGGGAGATTTTCTCACCCTCGCACAAATTACAAACCCCACCCACCTCAGAGTCGAAAAAGGTTTTACAAATTGAGGTGACAAAGGGCTGAATCTCAGTGGATCATGGCAGAAAGGCCACTCTACCACTTAAAATACCCCATTGCTTATTTAAGTTGTCTGCAAAAAGATTCTTCTCATCAACCGCTTGAAATTAATATCCAATGTTTCTCCAATGGGCTAGTGCACCGATCAAAGATGGCCAATGACACGGGCCCCTAAGAGTGCAAGAACACCCTTAATGCAGGTTGCAATGTAGCCGGAGAGAGATATGTGCTGCATCTAGCGTGGATTCTGACTTAGAGGCATTCAATCATAATCTGACATACGGTAGCTTTGCGCCACTATCTTTTCAACCAAGTGTGATGACCAAATGTGTGAATCAATGGTTCCTCTCGTACTAAGTTGAATTACTATCATGGTGCAGATCATTAGTAGGGTAAAATTAACCTATCCCATGATGGTCTAAACCCAGCTCATGTTTCCTATTGGTGGGTGAATAATCCAACACTTGGTGAATTTTGCTTCACAATGATAGGAAGAGCCAACATCGAAGGATCAAAAAGCAACATTTCTATGAACGCTTGGCTGCAACAAGCCAGTTATCCCTGTGGTAACTTTTATGACACCTCTAGCTTCAAATTTTGAAAGTCTAAAGGATCGATAGGCCACGCTTTCACGGTTTGTATAACTCCCCACTTGATGAGCAGACTTAAAGAGTCCACTTGGTGAGAGTACTTGGTGGGGCAAACTGATGAACGGACTTAAAGAGTCAACTTGGTGGGAGTACTTGGTGGGAGTACTTGGTGGGCCGACCTGGTGGGGTGACTTGATGAAGGGACATAAAGAGTCGACTTGGTGAGAGTACTTGTTCTAGTGACTTGATGAATGGACTTAAACAGTCGACTTGGTGGGGTGACTTGATGAAAGGACTTAAAGAGTCAACTTGGTGAGAGTACTTGGTGGGATGCCTTGATGAACGCACTTGAAGAATCGACTTGGTTAGAGTACTTGGTGGGGTGACTTGATGAACGGACTCAAAGAGTCAACTTGGTGAGAGTACTTGGTGGCTCGATTTGATGAGAAAACTTAAAGAGTCAACTTGGTGAGAGTACTTGGCGGGTTGAACTGATGAACAGACTTAAAGAGTGAACTTGGTGGGAGTACTTAGCCGACCGACCTGGTGGGGTGAATTGATGGACGGACTTAAAGAGTTGACTTGGTTAGAGTACTTGTTCTGGTGACTTGATGAATGGACTTGAAGAGTCAACTTGGTGGGGTGACTTGATGAAAGGACTTAAAGAGTCAACTTGGTGAGAGTACTTGGTGGGGCAACTTGATGAACGGACTTAAAGGGTCGACTTGGCAGGGTGACTTGATGAACGGACCTAAAGAGTTGACTTGGTGAGAGTACTTGGCAAGGTGAACTGATGAACGGACTTAAAGAGTCAACTTGGTGGGAGTACTTGGTGGGTCGACCTGGTGGGGTGACTTGATGAACGGACTTATAGAGTCGACTTGGTGAGAGTGCTTATTCTGGTGACTTGATGAACTAACTTAAAGAGTCAGCTTGGTGGGGTGACTTGATGAAAGGACTTAAAGAGTCGACTTGGTGGGGTGACTTGATGAATGAACTTAAAGGGTCAACTTTTTAGGGTGACTTGATGAATGGACCTAAAGAATTGACTTGGTGAGAGTACTTGGTGGGGTGATCTGATGAACAAACTTAGAGAGTTGACTTGGTGAGAGTACTTGGTGGGCTGACCTGGTTGGGTGACTTTGTGAATGGACTTAAAGAGTCGACTTGGTGGGAGTACTTGGTGTGCCAACCTTGTGGGGTGGCTTGATGAACGGACTTAAAGAGTCAACTTGGTGTGTCGACCTCATGTGGTGACTTGACAATCAAACTTAAAGATTCAACTTGGTGAGAGCACTTCGTGTGTTGACTTGGGGAGCCAAGCTGGTGAGTCGAATTGGTGAGCGAGCTTAAAAAGGCAACTTGGTTTGGAAAGTTGGCGAGGCGAGATGGTAGGCCAACTTGGTGAGCCAACTTTTCGAGCAAATTGAAAGAGTCAAATTGTTGAGGCTACTTGGTGGGGTGGCCTGGCGACCCCATTTGGTGAGGCAACCCGATGAGTGAAGCTATCCAACCCTTGGTCGCCAGCCCTAAGGAGAGGCAACTTGACGAGCTAACTTGGTGAGCAGACTTAAAGGGTCAACTTGGTGAGGCAACTAGATGAGTTGGGTCATTGAGGTGACTTGGTGGGGTGACTCAATGAGCTGACCATGCGAAAAGACCTTGTGAGCAAACTAAAAGTGTCAACTTGGTGAGCGTGCTTGAATAGTCAACTTGTTCAGCTAACTTGGAAAGCTAACATTATGAGTAGGACTTAAGACGTGACTTAGTAAGGTGACGCAAGAAGGTCTCGTTAATACCATAAACTTATAACAGAACCATAGAAATAATAGAAAATGTGAGAACAAAATGTGGTCTTGTCATTTGGACCGCAGAAGTGGAATTGCATAATTCATAAGCACAATATGCTAACCCACACGAGCACCTTCACTGCAACAGTCTACAAGACAAGCTGCTAGCTATCACCCAGAGTTGTCCTAGACAACGTTTGGGCCTTTCCTAAATAGGAAATTATATGCTAGTCGGGAAGGTTCTAGATGCTCGGACTTAATGCCTATGCCTTGAAGACCCTGACAATACACATAAGTCTACCTAATACATCTTTGACAAATTATTTTAGAAATTTTGGTAGCCCAACTTCTGAAGGCCATAACTCACGAATCGTTGCTCCGATTGGCTATTATAGCCACTTTTTGGAATTGCGAGCTCCTGATCTACAGGCTCAGGAATGCTATTATAACCCTTCTGTCGATTTTTTGAACCTCATTCGGGCATTCTAAGGCCTCCAACGGTGAGCCTGAAGATTTTTAGCATATTTTTCCACTAAAAATCTGCAATAACTTCTCAACCCTTGTGCTTGAGCTAACTTGGTGAGCGGAATTAGAGAGTCAACTCATTGAGGCGACTTGGTGGGGTTGACTTGGCAAGGTGAAACCCACTTGGTGAGAAAACTACAAGAGTCAGCTTGGTGAGCATGTTGGAATTGCGGGCTTGGCGAGCTGACATGGCGAGTGGGCTTAATGAGGGGAGTTGGTGGGGCAACTTGGCAAGTGGAATTAAAGAGCCAACTTGGTGAGGCAACTTGGTAAGTTAGTTCGTTTAGATGACATGGTGAGCCAAACTGGGGAGGCGACCTGGCGAGCGAACTTGGTGAGCTGACTTGGCGAGCCGAATTGGGGAGTCAACCTGGCGATCAAACTTGAAGAGTCAACTCATTAAGGAAACTTTGCAAGTCCACCTTATGAGCTGACCTAGGGAGATGAACTTGGGGCAGACTTGGTGAGCATGCTTGAATTGTCAGCTTGGCGAGCTGACATGTGGAGCTAACCTAGCAAACTGATGTGGTGAGTGGGCACAATGGAGCGAGTTGGTGGGGCAGCTTGACGAGTGGAATTAGAGAGACAACATGGTGAGGCAACTCAGTGAGTTGGTTCATGGAGATGACATGGTGAGCTAACTTGGCGAGTTGACCTAGCGAGCGAACTTAAAGAGTCGACTTGGCAATGTACTCGAGTCGACTTGGTGAGGCGACCTAGCGAGTGGGCTCAAAGAGTCAACATGGTGAGGTGACTCATTGAGTCAACATGGTGAGGTGACTCATGGTGAGGAGCTATCCTTGAGGTGACTTGGTGGACCTACTTGATTAGTCGACTTGGTGAGCCAACCTGATGAGCTGACACGGAGAGCAAGCTTAAAGAGGTGACTGGGTGGGGTAACTCGGTAAGCCAACTTATTGAGGCAAGATGGTGAGTCGACTTGGTGAGCTGACTTGGTGAGCACACTTAAAGAGTCAACTTTGTGAGGTGACTCAATGAGTTAGCTCGCTGATGCGACTTGGGCGGGCCGACCTGGCAAGAAAACTTAAAGAGGCGACTTGGGCAGGCTGACTTGGTGAGAAAACTTAAAGAGTTGACTTGGCAACGTACTTGAACAACCAACTTGGTGAGCTGACATGGTGAGTGGGCTTAGAGAAGCAACTCGGTGGGGCAACTTGGCGAGCACACTTGCTGGGGCAAGGTGGTAAAATGACTAGGTGAGTCAACTTGGTGAGCTGATTTGGGGAGCTGACTTGGTGAGCAAACTTAAGGAGTCAACTTGGTGAGGCAACTTGAATAGTCAACTCGGTTAGCTGACTTGGGGAGCCGACATGGTGAGCGGTCTTAAAGAAGAGGCAACCTTGTGGGGAAACTTGGTGAGGCAAGATGGTAAGTCATCTTGGTCAGCCGACTTGACGAGCTGTGAGCGAACTTAAAGAGTCAATTTTTGATTTGGCAAAGACCACATGGTCAGATGACTTGGTGATCCGACCTGGCTAGTAAAATTGGCAATAAAACTTATAGAATCAACCTACTATCCCCAGCCCAGATCGCATGCCTGGGTCGACCCAACTTGGGTCACCCGACTGGGTCAACCCATCTCCGTTGCCCCAGCATCAGGTGACCTGATTGGGTCACCAGAGTCAGTCGACGAGGGAAAAAAAATCATGGGAGGCCCTGTACAGCGAAAAGCGCTAAATTTTGGGCATTACAAAAAAAAAAACAAGTTACCCGCTTTTGGATCACGCACAGGTTTCAGTTCACGTATTGCCGAGCCGACTTGAGGCATTACGCCTAGCTAGCTAGATTCAAGGTAGGGTAGCCAAAATGATCTGATTTGAGAATTTTCTTTATAAAAGAGATCATGATAGGCCCTGTAAGGCAAAAAAGAATGAAATTTTGGGAGTTCAAAAAAAAATGTTACTCGATTTTGGATCATGCACAGGGCTCAGGTCACGTAGCATCGAGGTGCCCTGGGTGACATGATTCGAGTGAAAAGTCGATGGTGGCATGAGTCGTGCAAAAACATTGGAGGCCATTATGGCTCGAGGTGTTTCGATTTGAGGTTGCCGAGGCAGGTCGGGTTGAAAACTTTGGGCGTTAACTAAAAAGAAAAAGTTAACCGCTTTTGGATCACGTACATTGCTCGGGGCACTTAGAAGCAAGTCGAGCACGATGACATGAGTCATGCAAAAAATTTGGAGATGACTCAAGTTGGGGCATCCGACTCTATTCGAGTTCAAAACTTTGGGACTTGAAAAAAAAAAAAGAAAAAAGAAAAAGTTACCCGATTTTGGATCACATAAGTCACTCGGGCCACTCAAAATCAGGGCGAGTGCGATTACACGAGTCAAGCGAAAAAAAAAAATTGAGGCGGTTAAGGCTCGAGGCAATTTGAGTCAGGGTAGCTGAGTTGATTTGAAAACTTTGGCCGTTAGCCAAAAAAAGAGTTAATCGCTTTTGGATCATGTACATGACTTGGGGTGCATAGAATCCAGTCAAGCACGATGACATGAGTGGTTTCAAAAAATTGCAGGCGATTAAGGCTCGAGGCGATTTGAGTCGAGGTCGCTGACACGATTCGGGTTGAAATCTTTGGGTGTTAACCAAAGAAGGAAGAAGTTAACCACTTTTGGATCATGTACATGACTCGGGGCACCAAGTTGAGCATGGTGACATGAGTCCTGCAAAAAACTAGAGGCGATTAAGGCTAGAGGCGATACGAGTCAGGGTTGCCGACACAATTTGGGTTGAAAACTTTGGGCGTTAACCCAAAAAAAGAGTTGACTATTTTTGGATCATGCACATGACTCGATGAACTTAGAATCATGTCAAGTACGGTGACATGAGTCATGCAAAAAAATTGGAGGTAGTTAAGGCTCGACACAATTCGAGTCGGGGTTGGGGTAGTTGCGGTGATTCGTGTTGGGGTTGCTGACACGAATCGAGTTGAAAACTTTGGGCATTAACC